>OX639997.1:49287536-49514568 GCA_951828415.1 Anomoia purmunda | reverse complement strand
GTTATGAACGAAAAATTGTTTCGATTCAAGTATTTTGATCGAAAAAATAAAAGTCCCAAAATATCGATCAAATGTGATCGGTAATATATAATATATATTATATATCGGTAATAAATAAAAGTAAAAATCAAAGAATAACGATTATTTTTTTATCGAAAAATCAAAAATCATAATATGAAGTGTCGCCTAAAATAACTTTTTAAACAAAAATTTTTGTATAACTCTTTTGTTTTTAGCAAATTCCCGCTTAAGAGAGTATTTCAAACGGGAATGTGCCCAAAAATAGAGGTATGAAAAAATTGTCGGTTACAACGTTATTTGAGCCGGCCTTTCATACAACGATTATGCAATGACAAACAATTTTCTAAATAAAAATAGGGTCAGTAGTTTCTTGACAATGATTTTTGATCCGAGAAAATCAAAATAACGGTCGGTCCCTGGTATATATCGAGATCGGTGTTTGATCAAGTGAATTTAAATTATAGTATTTTTATTTTACTAATCTGTACTATCCTTTACCCAAATCGAAATAGATATACACAATTTTTATGGGTATACAAAATATCTTGATTTTTTATAAGGAAAATAAAACGAATCTAAATTTTGGAAAGAGTTTGAGGCAAGTTCCTTTTATGTATTTAAATTATTTTATTGGTAAGTCTATAAAAAAAAGGATATTTTTGATTGCGCTCGGTATTGCAGACGATATCTTTATACAGAATATATCGTCAAGCAAAAAAAAAAGAAGCAGGCTGTGTCAGAGACACGACCATTAAGTTTAACGTAGAATACGCCATCCGATAAGACAGAAACCATATGTAACAATAAATGATAAATAATACAAGCAAATGAATTTCTTTATAGTTGCTTTGGATGATATACATAAGCTTATGATAGGAAAAATAGGATAAAAATGTTTTTAAATTATCAATTAAATTTCTCGCAAAAACGAAGTCAATGGCTGTTATCAATAGTAAAGATAAATGATAAATAACATACGCGAATCAATTTTATTATTTTTTTTGCAGTGCTTGGCAGCATTTTCTCTTCTTTTACTCTACTTTAACTTGCCCGCCTAAAATTATGCAATACAAAGAAAGGGCTGCACGAGTACATTTAAATCGCCCAACAGCAAACACTCAACCAAACACCACACACATATTTGTGTGCATGTGTTTATACAATTTTCATTTGAGAAATTTAAATATTAGGAAGATATCAACCAACATGAAATGTATGTCAAACGAAAGCTAACATCTTCATTTGACTACAAAAAAAAAAAAAAAAAAATTAATCGAGCCGTTTCCTTATAATTAAAGAAATAGAGATTGCAACAATAAAAACCTGACATTGGTGCTTATACCGTAAGGTAAGACGTATTCTACGCCAAAATATTTTTAACCCTCTAACCGGCCAATTTTTTTTTGAGCTGAAAAAATTACCATAGACTAATTTTTATACAAGGAACAAGAATCCAAAGTTAGATTTAAAAAAAAATCAATAGGTCACCTTCCAGATGTTTCTTTTAATAATTTCAAGTAAAACGTTACAAATTCAAGTTTATTTATATTGTTTCATATGTGATATTAAATAAAAAGAAAGAAAAAGTAAAAATATATATTATATAACAGGGAAAATTCAAGTTCAGTTATAATATATAATATAAAAGTGTTTACGATTTTGTGTGAAACAACTGAAAACATTTTTTTGACGATGATAAACACAAATTCAGCTGACATTTTGTGCAATACATTTGCGTTAAAGATTTGCAGCCTGACATCTTACACATATGTTTACCCTCTCGCCCTAAAAGATCTGGTATATGACCAACCCCATCATGTCGAATATCAGCTGGTGGTGCATAGGTGCGTCGATAGCCAGTTCTCATTTTTGGACTTCCACTTGATGGTCTACCCACTTTATTTTTATATCTTTCGTTTGATAGGTGACACAACACATCAGCAATTTCCACTCGAAAATCTGGCAACTTAATATGATGCCTGTGCGCAGGGTCCACATCATGAATCCGGTGGTAGATAATATATGCGTTGACAACTGCCATATCAAGCATATGATAAAATAAACGTAACGTCCATTTTTTGGTTTTAAGGCGGATATGATAGCGCTCTAGTAGGCCATCCATTAAATCGACGCCACCCATATGCCGATTGTACTCTTTGACTATGGTTGGGCAATCGATATTCACATACTCCTTTTTCTTTCTATCAAAGCGTGTCACTTTTAGGGGTTGACTGGTATCAGTGGAAGTGCAGAAAGGCTTAACGCCAGCATACGTAGAAACAAGTCGTACACATTTTGTGTCTTTCCACAGTACAGACGTTATGTCAACTCCAAAAGCAGTACCCACAAATTCCTCGGCGTAGCCCCGTTCTTTATGTTTTACATCGATGCCCTTTGAAAGCTTACAATTTGGGAGTCTATTGACACGAACCGTACCAAGTGCATAGATTCCTCTGCTTCGTAAATAAACAAGTAATGCCAAGGACGTATAAAAGTTATCAAAATATATGATGTGATTTTTAAAGTTGGGCACGGTTTGTGTTAAGCGAACGACGACATTTCCGGTTGCTCCCAAGTCAGGTGCATCTGCTACAACATCATTATCACCAGCACCTCTGTAGACTTCAAAATTATACGAAAACCCGTATGAGTCACATAACACAAATAGCTTAACACCATATTTGTGAGGTTCATCTGGCATATATTGACGTAAGTTTGTTATCATCTTTGTGGGACACATTTGCTCGTCAATACATAGCCTTGGTGATTTGGGTACAGAATTAAAGCGTTCATTTAATGTATTTATGACTGGACGAGCTTTGTAGAGCTGATCGTACCCTTCCTCACCCTTTTTCTTCATAGACGAACTATCATTGAAGTGCAGATATTTCCTTATTTCATAAAATCGTTTTGATGGCATCGCAACTCTAACACATTCAAGTGAGTGTTTCGACCAATAACTTTCAATATTTGGGTAGCGAAACACAGACATATATAGTATTATACCAATGTAAATTTTCAAATCTTGTCTGGTTAAATTGAAATCAGAGTTTATGTTTTGCTGATGAGCGTACAGATTTGTTTGGCTGACGATATCGTCCAGCAATTTATTTGTAAAAAAATATGTAAAGCATTTAAACGGAGTATCCAATTCATTAAATTCTTCTGGTAATTTCTGTTCACCGTTGAATACAATTTCTTTTCGATGTAGCTGCAAGTTTTTTTTTTCCATACTATATTTTTGAACTGCGAAGATTGTGGTGTACAATGCTTCACAGAACCAAAAAATCCACCAGAGTTAGATGGAATAGAAACTTCACCGTCTTCAATTTGTGGTAACGGTGATCGAGCTCTTTTCCTCCGTGGTGGCTTTTTTGTTGTTTTAGTCATTGCATTACTGCTGGTACTTGGTTGCTCGGAAGAAGGGGGAGTAGACTCATTGGCTTCATCTATACTTACATTTATTGCCGATGACAAAAGATCTATTGCACTTGCATTATATAAATGTTCAATAAATGTATCGATTTCTTCAAAATCTTCATTTGCTAATTGCATGTTAACTTCTTGAGCGCAATCATCGCTGTCAAAGTCTTCTTCATTCACGCTTTTATCATCTTCTGAATCATCATCATCAACAACAGAATTCATTAATTGCTGGATAGCGCGTCTTCGCTCATAAGCGACAAATTGTAACGCTTCCGATTATTTGACATGCTTACGACTAAGAAACACAATATAAATTATTAAAAAAAAATTATAATGCTTAAAATATGTTATTATAGTTACATGTTTTGCTTACAACTACAAAACATTCAATTCAAATAATTTTATAAATTATTATCTACTTTAAAACATGCAAACATAATTACGAATAGAATTTAGATACTTACAACGAAATAAATTTTTTTGAGCGGGCGCTGGCAAGTGTGCCTTTAGGAGTAGTGCACTTTTAGCTTGCTAGAAGCTTGTCTGTAAAATTTTTTTCACAAAAAACTTTATAATAGTAAACCAAAATATTGTATCTATACAGTGATAATTTTTAAGAACAATTGTAGCACAATTACTATTTTTTTGCAATTTCTGAAAATGCGCTTTGCATTAAAATAATTTTTTGCTGATCTTCACACCAACTTTTGACATTCACTGACCACTGGCGCCTGAACTCATAAGCAAAGAACATGCGAATGATATTTTTTATGCAGCTGTGATATTTTACAACAAAAATTTACAAAGGTAACGGTAAAAAATTTTCGGGCCGTTGCGCTATTGCTATTGTGCTTAACTATACCTTTTGGTAGCATTGCCGGTTAGAGGGTTAAATTAAATTACATACAAAGGGTGGTTAAATTTTAGCTGTTAATGTTGCTTTTGAATAAAACACAAATTATTTTGGAAATTATTGTAATTTCTTTTTATTATGATAACATGGTATGGTTCAATTATGTATGGAACAAAATATCGGCCAAATGTCCGCCGCGACCTCGGCGGCACACCTCCATCCGATGGTCCAAATTTTCGATGACGCTGAGGCATAACTGAGGTTCTATGCCGTTAATGTGCCGAATTATCTCATCCTTTACCTCTTGAATTATTGTTGGCTTTTCGACGTACACCTCTTCTTTCAAATAAGCCCAAAGAAAGTGGTCCAACGGTGTCAAATCACATGATCTTGGTGGCCAATTGACATCGCCATCACGTGAGATAACACGACCATTGAATTTGTCGCGCAAAAGAGCCATCGTTTCGTTGGCTGTGTGGCAAGTGACACCATCCTGTTGAAACCACATATCGTCTACATTCATATGTTCCAATTCGGGTCATAAAAAGTTCATTATCATCTCACTATTGCGAACACCATTCACAGTAACTGCCTGACCGGCCTTATTTTGGAAAAAAATACGGCCCGATGATGCCGCCAGCCCATAAACTGCACCAAACAGTCACTCTTTGTGGGTGCATTGGTTTTTCGACAATCACTCTTGGATTATCATTCGCCCAAATGCGGCAATTCTGCTTATTGACGAATCCACTGAGGTGAAAATGTGCCTCATCACTGAAGATGATTTTCTTCGAAAATTTTCATAATAAGCCTGAATAACTTTAACACGTTGCTCGATTGTGTATCTTTCCATGTTCAAATTGAGTTAGTCTGAAATTGAGAAATGTCAAATGAAATGCAGAAAAAAACTTGACGTTTAGGTGTGGTTCACATTCAACATCGGCCCTTAAAATTTAACCACCCTTTATATACATATTTTGCAAAAGTACAATAGGCGAGCACATAAGTAAAGGATTCATATTGTGATGATTTCTAAATTAGTTTTATGACGAGTTTTAAGCAAACTATATTTCATTCTTTAACACCAAACCAAAGCTACACCTCCCTTATTTCTTTTCACTTCTACACAACGTCTGGACATGGAACTTATCAAGGATATGCACCGAGTAATTGGAACATTCTTTCAGGATTTTTTAAATAATTCCGCAGTTTTAGAAATATCTTAATGATCTTTAGTAGACAGATGTATTTCTATAATCTATTAATCATTTGACGGAAGCGACCAGTTGGGCCATTATATAGCAGCTATACAACTGATTGTTTAGATATGAGGCTTTTAATTATAACTCCTACATCAAAGCAGCTAAGAACATGAAGTCTGGCAATCCTTTCTAGTATTATTAAGAAAAACGTGTGTAATGAAAATTGTTAAGAGCGGATTACTATGACTTTTAGCTCCTATATAACTGATTAATCAGATATGAGGTTTTGCCTTATAACTCCCACACTAAAAGATTTAAAGACAAGAAATTTGGCACTCCTTTAATTTATCTTTAACTTAAAATACGCAACAAAAATCATCAAGATCGGGCCACTACAACTTATAGCTCTCATACAACTGATTATTCAGATATGAAGTTTTGCGTCATAACTTCTGAATTAAAGTAGATAATAATTTGAAATTGTCAGTCTTCTCAGTTATAATTAATTAAAATTACACAAGAAAAATCATCAAGATCGGACCACTATAGGTTATTTCTCCCCCATAATCAGTTGTATTATTCAGATATGATGTTTTGCGTTATAGGTCCCACACTAAAGGAGACAAGGACATGAAATTTGACACTCCTTTCACTTATAATTAAAACAAATTATACAATGGAAATCATCAGGATCGGGTTTCTATAACTTATGGCTTCAATACAACTGATTTTCCAGGAATGAAGGTTTCCTTTAAAACTCTCCTATATTTAGCAATTGTATTGACCATTTATCTAAAATAGGAGACCTTAACATTTATAGCATTCCCTGGAATGCGATTGAGCCAACTTTAGCTAAACCATTTGCTAGAAAATTTCCTTCCTACAATGACCACGATGGGATTTTTTTTAGTTCTAACGCATAAAATCATAACATTTCCATATGTATCTTAATCTTTTAATTTTTCAAGAAAAATACAATTTATTTTATCATAGTTACTTTATTTTATTTTAGAATATTTCATTTTGTATGCGAAAAATAAATAGTGTTTTTAAATTTGATATCATTATGAAGGCTTCGGTAAGGTCGAAGGTAGCACTTCTTTATTTTTGCACTTTGTTTTTTTTTGAAGTATGTTTTGGATCATTACAGGCTTGAGAAATCCAAGCTGCGGGGAGTTTTTCTTCTGCAAATGCTAGCAAATAGTTCCCCAATATTTTGACGTGTTGATCCATAATAATATTTATTTGGCATATTGGTGCTGGACCATTGATTGTCGTTCCGACCCAAATCATTACGGAGCCACAGATTTCATTTCACTGTCGATTTTACTTACACTTCATTGAATTCTTCCCCGATTCTGCATCTAACGTATATTTTTCCATCCGAACCAAAACGAGTATTTTTACTTTCGTCAGTAAATATTATTTTTGATCAATGTTCCATGCTCTTTTGCGAATGCTAATCTAGATTTTCGATTTTTAGCGGATATGGAGGGTTTTTTTTACGAGCAACGCGCCCATTCGAACCAAACTCTTTTAAGCGACGCCATACACTTATTGCTCGTATACACTTATTACGCAATTTAATTCTGTCAAAATTTCAGAATGTATACCCACTGCGATTTGAAAACGATCAACTTCCGAAAGACGGTGAATTTTTCTATCTATACTATGGAAAGTTTTTTGCGGTTTCAAAAGTTGCATTTTATGATTGAAGCTGGATAACTTCTTTACGAGTTCAATGATGGCAAGTTTTAATATATACCCCAACTAGCTCAGATATTTCCTTAAAAATTTATTTTCATTGCACAGAGTTTTTGTCTCGGCCCATGTTTAAAGTCTGAATATAAAATTAAATATGTTCGCATAAATAGTTACTTAAATATCATACCAAAAAGGAAAAATTGCAAAAACATTGATAACTTTTAACTATAATATCAAGGGGAGATACTTCAATGCATTATTGCATTTATTTACTTGGCGTGGTATTCTTCGCTATCTGAATAAGGTAATTTGTCACCAAAATTGAAAGATATCTTCTTTTTAACGCTCACAAATCAATTTGACTTTATGCATAGTAAATTTCCATATTTAAATGCTCGCTACTGTATTTAAGTGAAAAAATCTTTGTTGAAGTTTAAAAATGACATTAAAAGGCAAGCGGCTTGCAAAGACACAAATAAAAAATGTTAAAATTTTAGTTAAAAACCAAATAAAAATAAAGCATCAACTAATAGCATTTATCTACAATCGTTGTACATATTGCGGTATATTCTTTTATGTTTAGCCTCCCAGTCGCTGTTGGGTGGGCCAATTTAAAATTTTCAAAACATCAGCGCGATTCGGGTACTATGGATCGTATCAAGTATTTTTGCTCAAGGAACTATACCTCTAAAATGAAATTCGAGTCCGTTGTTATTTTCAAATATACTAAAAAGTCGATCTATTTAGTGCATTTCAATTGCAAAAAAAAATTCAAGTAATTAAAATAATTAAAATATTTTCAAAAATACTTACAGTTTTGACTTATAATGTTGCTTACTATTTTACATCTGTCCTCAGTGATTTATTTTTTAAGTGAAACTTCTTAAGCGACGAATCGCAAATCGAGGGTAAAATGTTTATAGCCGATTTCGTTATATATTTGGCATGAAAGCTGTAATGCAGAGAAAGCGGGAATGAGAAAAAAGTGACATAAACTCAACCATTCAATGCGATATACAACTGTCACTTTTATTGCCATGCGACTCCGTTCCCTGTTTGTTTTTATTCGTTTTGTACACCATGGTTGTCACATATTTTAAAATTTTCCTCAGTAAATCAATAACTGGCGCTATAACCGCGTGGGCGATTTTGGCTGATCCTAATAAAGCACGAAATTCGTTCAGTTGCTTTACTAACTGGCGTCAACTGGAGGCACAAAGTGAAGTCAAGCCCTTCTCCACCTCGTCTTCCCAACGTGGTGCAGGCTTTCTCCCTTCTCTGCTACCACCAGTTGTGGCCGTAGCCACGTTATTGCTATTCGATCTGCGATTTGCGGCGACGCTTTCGTCACTATTTTGGGAAAGTGGAGAAGTATTCTCTCCACAATTTAAGTTTGGATTTTTCCCCGGTCTTAAAACCTTCTGTAAGTCGCTGCACCTTCTAATAAAATTTTCGGTACTTTTTGCATCTCAAGCTCTGCGTACTCACGTACTTAGGCGTCTTACTTATTTTTTCGAATAATACTTCTCACTTCCTTTCTCAACTCCAGGTCACGCTCCATAACATCTCGCGTTTCGCCCGATCGAATCTTGGGTCTTTATTTTTTTCTTACTTAGCAGGTGTGAATATCGAATGGTGAAGTTTGTAGCTGTCTGTTGTGATTAGAGCTTTCCGACGTCGAGTTTTATCTGTGTATTGAGACGCGCGTTCTTTGCTGCACAGAGGTGAATGCGCATATTAGCTGCGACAGTCCGAGTCGACATTCCGTCTAAAGCAATATGAACGGTTTTCCTTCGCGTTATTCGGCCTGGATACAGCCACGTGGCTGTGTGGATGTTTTGGTGCTGAAACCTGGTGCTGCAAATTACCACGTTTTGAGCCTCGGCAAAGTCGATCAGTCTTAGTCCGTTGGCGGAGGTTTCGTCGTGGAGACTGAATTTTCCTACAGTGTGACCAAAGATTGCTTCCTTGCCTACTCTGGCATTGAAAGATTTTGATATCGTGACAGAGACAGTGCTCGTAAGTGCGTTCACGGCGCTCATAGCAGTAATTTTTTGATCACATTGCCTTCCTCTTCCATCGGGCGTGGGCACAAATCAGCGAGATGTTAAAGAATCTCGATTTGATGTTAATCGTGATGTGACGCTCGTACCCGGCGTGCAGTACTTGGCTACTTTACATGACAACAGGAGTAGACATTGCAAAGTCTAATGGCTTTCTTACATTGCCCCGTCCACTTCATTTCCTGGATGGCGGCGATGTCACTTTTTACTTCCGCGAGAACATCAACCAGCCGGGCAGCGGCATCTTCACCATTAACGATTCCGACATTCCAGGCGCATGCTCTCAACTCATAGTCCTTAATGCATTGCATGTGGGCGTCACTAAAAAACGGGAGTTCTCATCTGAGGCATACTAGATTTTTTCATTGGTTATTATTTTTTACGTAGCGGGTCCCAAGCCCAGCACACAACCAAATAGTGGGTCGTTTGGTTTGTTTTAAAGGCACACTCATATGGAGAGCCGCATGTTCCAATTCAGATGGCGCTCGCAGCTGCAACTACAGCTGAACGAACGCAACAGATTCTGGTGCGGTCTTAAATCAAATAATGTCGGAGTGACCCCACCAGGTTCGCCTTTTCACTTTAGCTTACTCCCAAGCGGATGTTCAGGAGCTACCCAGAGTACACTAGAGTAAAATCATGCGGAAGTCGTGAGCGGCTTGTACCGCATGGAGAAGAATCGTTAAAACCACTCCCAGGGAAATGACAATCAGTGAGTTGACCCACTTGCATCGACTTCTACACATTTTCTGACTAAAATTATGAATAAAATATGAATATAATATTTACATATTCATTCTTGATATTATAGAGGTGGATTAATGAGAACTTCCGATTTCTTGTGCAATATTTTCTTATTTAAACACGAGACAAGTTATTACACCTCAATGACACAGATGAAAAATTAACAAAATTGAAATTTGAAAAACAATAAGAATTGCGAAGTTTTAAGTCAACAGAGACCGAGATGAAACTTTGTTTTATTAACAAGTTTTACTGATGTTCTTTTGAGGGATAAAAACAAGAGATTCGTTGAGCTTCAGTTTTTCCAATTACAATTCGAAAGTAACTTAACAACTAAACACGGTATTCTAATGTTATTCACCACACATACATATTTGAATAGTTAGAATTAGTTGACAAAGAATTTTTTTGAAAAATTTTCAGTGACAACTTTTTAAACTTTCTCAATAAACCTAAATCACTTGAAGTTGTGTTTGTGTTACCCTATTGCCAATGAATTTTTTCAAGTTCATGTAGATTCAATTGCTCGAGATCAAATTCTAAATCTAAATTGTATAAAATTGTATGAAATCACAACGCTTTCAATAATTACATACATACCAAATATTTAATCATACTTTATGTGCATAACCTAAGTGTTTAATTTGGGAAATGTCATTTAAAATGTAATAAATCCAAGGCGTTAAAAACGTAAATCCAAGACAACTAGGTATTGAAAACTTGTATACAACTGTGCAATAACTTTCACAAATGTACAGCCATTTGTGTACATTTCGTACACTCAATCCGGTTTATTTGCTCGTCATTCAATAATCGTACCACGACTATTAACATTACACCCCACTGGCATATACGAAGACTGTCTGCATCTCGTAAATGTTTACGTACATATTTTTGTCTTTTGATGTGATAATGACTCTGATCGACAATTTCCTCAAGTGGAATGCAATCAAGCCAGTATAATGGCAATGAAAACAGCGTAACGTTTGAACAAATGAAAATGCCGAAAAACACCAGCACCAGAAATTGATGGAAAGTTAGCGATGAAGTAGAGTGGAAAGCAATCAAGAAGATGCAGAAATTCGAGAAGTTGAATAGCTTGCGCCAAGTATTGAACTGAACGCGAGTAAATTACTGTGTAAAGTGTAAATGTTTACTACGTACGAAGGTTATGAGAAGTGCTGGCATTAAATTGAACTAGCAATGGAGTTGATGTGCTTATTAGTTTTGGTAGCATGAAGCGAATATACACAGATAGTATTTTGATAGCTCAGTAAGCCATATTTATCGAATTTCGATGGTGAAGTATTTTAGTAATCCCTTGCTGCAAGAAAGAGTACAAAAATTTCCTTTCAAAGCAAATATTTATCAGACATTCGATATTCGGCTGAAAAATTACCCAGTCATGGGTGAGTGCTGATATTGAGGCGTACCGCATGGATTCCTATTTGCCAGTGCCCGGTCAGCATTCCTATAATTAGTGAGATCTGTGGCTTGGATAACCGCAGAAGCTCTCCGGTAATCTCCACCATTCTACTGTTGGCCAAAACGACCGCGCGTAACTACACATTCTATCAGCTGCACAACGTTTGTCAAGCTCATTGCAGGTCCATTTGTTCAGAATTAGCTGACAAGTGGCCTGAGGAATGCCGAAAAGCTCATCTCTTAAGGAGTAATTTTCTAGGCTAGCTCATCGGCTTCGTAGTCCCTTGGGATATCCCTATGCCCGGGTACTCAGATTATCTTTACGAATAATACTCCGAAGCTTTCGAAAGAGAGTAAGGTTATCCATAACCTACTTCGATCGCACTGTTATTGAGTGAAGAGTTTTGATTTCCGCCTGGCCATTAGAGTAGATACTCATCTCCCTTACAGAGGCCGCACTACAAAGCAACCACTCGGCTGCTTCCTTAATGGCGGCTACCTTCGCTTTAAATACTCTGCAATGATCTGGTAGCCCGAATTTTTGTCCCAGACAAAGTTCTTGGCAGTATACTCGATCACTAATCCTTCTTTCAAGCATCGATCCATCCGTGAACATGTTCACCAGCCCCACGTTCCACATAGCGCACTCCGTCCCTTGAAGGAATGTTGGTACCAAAGTATCCTTTGGAGCTATGGTAGGTAAGCAAAGGTTCGTTGTAACCTGAATGAAGTCGAAGACTTGTAATATCCTCGAATGATCATTAGCAGAGTTTAATTTTGTATAAAATATACCGCAGCTTTCCTTCCATGATCGATCTTTTCTAAATATTCAGCTTCCAGGAAAGTTTGCTATCCATTGTTAAACCCAGATACTTAACGCTATCCTAAAGTTCGAGCTGAGCGCCAACCAACGAGGGCAGCTATATGCTAGGAGTCTTGTAATTCCTAGTAAAAACAACGGGTATTTGAGAAGTTATTAAATTTAATTTGTACATATTTGTTATACGGGTTTGGGTTGGAGAAAGACAGAGGTGGATTAAACAAAATGTCTTTCGAATTCGGTACATATTTTACGCTTCCACTCGTGAGCATAATTTCAAAGATTATAATATTTCGGGTTAAAAAACTACGCGCTCAAAATTGATACGAAAGAGTTAATTAGGGAGGCATCGCACGATATCGGTCACAAAGTATCGACCAATATATATTGAATTTCAAAGACTCGATACCCAAAATATCGCTACTAAATTAGAAATGAAGTTCAGTCACCATTTTTTGTAAAACGTGATCGGGTTGTCAGTTAGAAAGTGTTTGCACAAGTGTTAATTAGATCGTTAGCTTGACATGCCGAATTTTAGGAGTCCAATTTCGAAATACCGGTACTATTTCCTCTCAATATGACACTTAGATTTTGAGCAAAGTTTACAGCAGAAGAGACATCTCGCTAAAATTGGAAAGGGATTAGCTAACATTGTCACCTTGATATGAGCCTTGTATTCCGTAGTACTTTTTTTTTATTCTGCTGCGAAAAAATGCTAGCGAAATATTTTTAAAAATTTTCTAGATGCTTTAGGAGCACTGCTGTAGGAAAAATAAATTTTTTTACGGCTAGGGCTCATATTGTCTTGTAAATAAATAATTTTCGTAGCGAACTCGAAACGATACTTAAAGTATCGAGTAAAAAATATCGGGATCGAATGGCAAAGATATTGATGTGGCATCATATCGTATTGAAATTCGTGTCCCTACTCTTTCTAGCACTGCTACCGGTATCTTGCGAATTACGCGAGTAATGTTGGCTGGCAAGTTTTGAATGGTAGCTTAGCGACAGAGACTTTAGACATTTTTTTTTTATTAGAAAAACGTTTTGCTAGTTTTCTGAAACAGATCAAGAGAAATTGTATCTTTCAAGTTGTATTTGTTGTTTCAGTATTTCGTGAATTATTTAATTTTATATTTTGTATTTTCTTCCATATAAAGCAGGGTCGAAATTGTATTACATAGAGGAAAATGCCTACTAATGAATATTGTTTAATTGGAATTTAATGGACTATAAAACTGTATATTTAAAATTTTTGTCAAAATCCAAAATAAGAAGTTTGAAAGTTTAGTTGACGGTTCTTGCATTTTTTTGTTTTACAACTTTTTATACAATGAGCCGGACTTTCATAAAAAGAAGTAATAAATATTAAATAAACAAAGCAAAAAATTGCAAAAACTTGTCAAAATGTGTTCGGTTTCCATCTAAAAATTAAACTGTTATTCAAATAGTATTAAAATGTATTTTATGTTTAACATTTTGAACTTGCGGAGTTTCTGTTTTGTGGGTATTTTATTATTTTCCAACAAAAATAGGATATTCCAGGCGCATTACTCCACGTGGTACCGCTGCAGTCAATAAGAATATCTCTTAGATTGTGTAATGTTGATCAAAGTGATGATGCCAAATATGGCCGACATGTTGAGTGCGGCTCACATTGCAGTAAATCTTGTAATAAATAAATTATTGAGTTTGCTGTTATTGTTGGTGGGGTGGAATCTTATACAATACTTGTTGCGTTTTACACAAACGTACAAATAAGCTCATCCAAAATGAAATGAAAAGTGAGACACACGTGTTCCTACTTCAGAACAATATTAAGAAATACTTGGAAATGCAATACACATACATACATCTGTATATATGTAAAAAAATTCTATGATATCAATTTAGGAAACAATTTTTTTTTGTCTAAGTAATTTGAGGAACAGGTTACTATATACTTCTAAAATGAATTAAATAAATTAATTGTTAAATATTCCAGTCTATGAACAAGTGTACGGTGACTCATCAAGGGTGTGTACGAGAACTGTACCAAATAGCGGTGTGAGAGTGATTCACGAAGGTCGAGTCGATATTTCGCAAAGAAGGTCGCGGCAATATCGCGCCACGAAGTCAGCGACTTGACACTGGTATGAAAAAAACAAACATACATACTAAAGCAGCGACATATCGTTGTGTGTGTATGCCCTTATATATGTAGCTTGGGACTTTTTCGGTCCTGGTTCAGGCCATTGGGGGAAATTTAGAGACTGTTTAACCCTGCTGTTAGGTTAACCCATTTTAGCCTACTGGGTATTTAAATACCCATGAAAACGTTGACACTTAAAAAATTCTAGCGTTAACCACATGAAAGATATCAGAAATTTTTTTTTTTGTAGGAAAGAGGAAAGATGGGCCTACGAAAAAAAATACTACAGAAAATTATTGCCTGGTATAACTCAAGTTACATACCGGTTAATATCGGGTTTTTTTTTTGTCTGAAAATTTTCTAAAAGAGTGCTGTAAATTATTGAGCAATCGAAAAAAAAGAAAGTGTTGAACCTTTTCAGATGGTTTAAGGTTTCCTTTGTGCAATAAAAAAATCCTATAGTGATATGTCGAAACACGGTCCCGTCGCACCTGATTTTTTGAAAATGGGTATTTAAATACCCAACAGTCCATGGTGTATACTAAATATACAATTTCCTGATGTATAAAACTATTTGTTTGAAAAGAAAAAATTACACATCTATACCGTAGTTTTATTGTTTTATTGAAATTTGACAATGCTTATAAAAAAATGAGATCATTGAGCCTTAGCAATCTTTTGTTTGTCTGGTTCGACATTGTTGTGGTAGTCGAGAAAACAAGGAGCCGGATGCAAGTTCGCTTGGCACTTCAAGCAACCATATTCAGTTTTCCCCCCACATTGCCGACAACGATGACGATTGTCTAGTTTGCCAATAAAATGGTCAATACGATCTGAGCGCATAGCCAGTTGTCCTCCGGATGCCGATAGTCTACCCGGATGATAATAGTTACTTGACTTGACCATTAGAGTTTCGCAAACCTCAACGCGGAATTCGAATTGAGACATCATTCGTTTCTTTTCATACTTGCAGCAAAAGCAGTGTAATTTCCACGCATTTACCATAGCTGCATCCAACGCGTTTGTTATTAACGGCCAATACCACTTCTTTCCTCGAATTCGGATACGATAATTATTCATCGCGTTATCAAAAAGGTCCACACCTCCCATGCGTTGATTGTATTGGTTTACCAAATTGGGATATTCAATTGTGACCATTTTTCGTTGCTTGCGGTCATAGCGCTTTGCGTTGGACATTGGTAAGTGGCTCATAAAATTTGAAAGTAAAGTTACGACCTGAAAACGAGGGAATAAATGAGAAACAAACGAATGAAATTACAAATTCTTAGTGTAACTTACTGCATTATCATTCCAACGCACTGCTATTACAGAATTGTTTTTGTCGAAGCAAAAGTCCGATGACCCGCGAGGTTTCTTTTTCATCTCTTTGATGTCTATCAGTGGGGCATGATTGGTCCGATTATCTCGAACAGTTCCCAGAGCGAAGATTCCTTCGTTTGATAAACGAGCCATTAGTTTATGACTCGTAAAAAAGTTGTCAAAAGTGACAGTGTGCTTGGCGCGGTCCTCCAAATGCGACATAAGCGAAAGAACAACTCTTTCTCCAAGTCCGAAACCTGGGCTTTCATGTACCGATGCACCAGCGTAGGGAATAAATTGATACAAGTAACCTTCTGATGATGACAAACACCAATACTTGTAGCCAAAGCGAATCGGTTTTCCCTTGATGAACATCTTGCAGGAATGCCGGCCGTAGTAGGCAATCATTTGTTCGTCAATTGAAAGGTTGTGCGCAAATATGCCGAATTGAAGGAATTTTTTATTCAATAGATCATTCAATGGTGCAACCTTTGCAAATTTATTTTGTGTGTCCAATGCAGTGTTGTCACACACGTGGAAAAATTGTTTGATTTTTTTGAATCTGTCTCGAGAAATACAGTCTTTTATTAGCGCACATCCTAGCGATTCTTTATTCGACTAATACGAATTTGTTTGCGGCAAATTCTGGTAACCAGTTATGTACAGCACCCCCAAAAAGATTTTCATTTCGCTCTTTGATGTAGAAAACGACGGACAATTATTGATCATAGCGTATTCATTGGTGGATGTGACCAACAGTTCCAACACTTCGTCCTCAATGAACATTTCCCAAAGTTGCATAGGATTCATGTCACCAATCTTATCATACAAGGCTTTGTATGAATTAGCTGTATCGTCGAATGGAGCTTTATCAAATTCATAATTTTGTTTTTTAGTCCATTTCGATTTTATTTCTTCATCAGTTCGAAGTCGCTTCTGGGTCTTCTTCGTTTTCGGCTGTGATTTACGACGGCAGCCATCAGAAATTGCGGCCATTACTACATCATCTCCCTCTTCTTCGTCGATCTCGGTTTCATTACCGTCTGATGGCATATTTTCGTTTCCATCATTGTAAGTACATTGTAATTCGAACTGCCCGACAATCTCACGAGGTAGTCCCGGTTCATCGTCTAACAACTGGACGTTGTCGTCCAGTTCCTCAGTATCGCTTACAGAATCGACAACATCGGGTGGCGTTATAATAATATCAACGGAGTCTGCATTTTGTCCAAAGTCATCTTCTCCATCAGACCAATTTTCGAGAATAGCTGCCAGCTCGTTAGCAGTCAGAACTTTTTGTCGACGAATCATTTTGCATACAAAATTTTACAAACAAAATCTTACCAATTTACGAATTGTTATAAATTGCTCAGGTTTCTGTTTATTCAATTTTTTTGGTTTATTTCACTTTTTGGTTCATGCAACGCTCTTATTTTACGTGTGCACTACGCGATGACCACCACTTATATGAACATTTTTCTCTAATTTCTGTACGTACACATTTTCTCGCTTATTTCGGGGAAGAACACTTTTCCTTGTTTTGCGAATAAAGCGGCACACACATGATTCGAACGAAATAGCGTGCTTATTCACCACACACGTGCTTATTCACCACACACACAGAATGAAAAAGAAATAGCGCGCGGTAGTTTCAAACAAATAAGTTCTAATGAAATTAGTTTACACTAAAGCCTGTCGGGTATTTAAATACCCATGCTATATCTCGGGTGCTAGGGGAGATATCAACAAAATTCTTTTTTCTTTCAACTACTACGATCCCCCTGGCAAACATACTCAAATTTAAAAAAAATCGTACAAGCCAATCTAGGGTCAGTCGTTAATGGGTTAAGACCATTTGGTCCAATTTTTTTTTTGTTTTCTTTGTAACTTTGGAACGGTGATATATACTGTCTAAATTTTTCAGCTCAGGTGGTCTTTTTATAAAACAATATTATGTGCGAAAATTTAATTCTCTGACTTAAAACTGGACTAAGATAAATTGAAAATTACGAATCTTAGGTTAAGGGACCATTTGGTCCATAGTATATTTTCTTTGATTTTCTTTACATTAATTTCCCAAAAATAAGTATTTATTAGTTTGTTCGATATTTGTTGGCACTACATGATGAGCAAAAAAATGTTTTTCCGTTGGTTTTGCAAATAAACGCACTGCAAATGGAGCATTTCACATCAGACTTAGACTTGCAGCAACTACAAATTCCTCGCTTTCGAGCTCCTGAACTAGAAGCATTTTTAGAGCAGGCCACTGGTGCTGGGTTTTACCAGAGTTGAGTAAATAATAAAATAATAATATTTAGCAAGTATTGAACCAAACTAAATATAAAGACTAAGATTAAATTGTTATTTTGTATGAAAACTGCAGTATGGACCAAATGGTCCTCTAACCTAAGATTCGTAAGTTTTTTTTAACCTAACAGCAGGGTTAACCGCTGCAACTACTAGTACTACTACTTTTACTACTCCTAATAATTACTACTATTATTTTCAATAACTTCTACTACAAAACTTTACTAATTCTACTACTAATTACTACTACTATTTTTATAAATTTCTACTACTATTTTTACTAATCTTACTACCAGTCATGACTAGTATTTTCACACTACTACTGTTTTTACTAAGGCTACTAGTAATTACTACTACTCTAATTATTAATTTCTACTACGACTTACCACGACTTAGCACTACTTTTATTTTCTCTAATTTCTGCAAAAAATTCTACTAATGCTACTACATATAGTTTTTGCAAATGCTACTTCTTATTACTACATACTACCCTTTTTATTTTTTTCCACTACTTTTTTTTTACTTTTTTACTACGTAGTACTAATACTACAACTTTTACTACTATTAACTTTTTATCTCTTTATGAAGTCGGCAAAGAAGCTTGAAAATGCATGCTCATCAAAATTACCGCCCTTGCAAAGGACATTACACCCTCGCATCAATTTGCATTTCGGGCACAAATTTAACGGTATAACATCTTAGACAATGGCGGCGTTTGGACGAAGAGAGTACTGTTCAGCAATTTTTTGATGTCGCATAAAAATTTGATCGCGTATGGCTGGACGGTCTAATGCACAAAGCACAGCCGAAATTCCACAAGGAAACGTTCTGGGGCCTTTCCCGTATATGCTGTACGTATGAGATGTTCTGACGGATCCGTGTATCACATTTTCAGTCCTTTTCAGACGATACAGTGATGCTTAATAGATCTACATCCATACTTTTGAATACTAATAATAGCATAACAGTTCCATATACTAATGAAGTGATGTATCTTAGTGTGCATCTCGACAGGAGACCTAAAATAATAAACAATTTTGCACAAAAGTGTAACAAATTTTAGATGAGAGCTTCACATACTCGTCTTTCATATACATATAACTGTTATGTATGAAAATTCGTCATACGACGGGTTGCTGCCATTTAATTTTTACGTAAGTAACGCATTATTACATAGATATTGAAACTGTTATCAATTTTCCTGCATACTTTTAGGCTGAAGGGAATCAAACTAAGCGTTATGCGTTATGCAGTGAAGAGCACGTAGAGTAAGTGTTGGTAATATGGTTAAGGCGGGTAATATGGTACACCAGTTTTTTTGCAAAACTACTTACTCCGTGGCAACAGTAATTATGCCATCAGCTGTGAAGGTTGAAAAAAAAGAAATGAAAAAATAACGGCATTCACAACGGCACGGTTTGGTCTCAGTTGCTAAGCACGCGTAATTTTGCATGTCGGACATTTTTGCATAGTGAAAAATTAGTGAAGATAATTTTGATTCATACATACATATGTATCTATAAATAATCTACCAAACTTCATTTACGAAAGGTTAGTTTAAAAGAAATTTATACCCTAAATAATAATATTAGGGAAAAATGTGATAATAAGAAAAACGGGTAATATGGTATACCAGCGTCAGGCTAATATGGTATAGTGTACCAGTGAGATACATAGAATATGGGAAAGGCCATAGCTGCTGTGAAAAGAGGAGAAATGGGAATACTATTGTCCTCCAAAACATTTGAAGTTCCACACACCACACTTCAGCCAATGGCTAGAAGCGAGGAGCCGGCAGAGGAGCTGCTTTCCAGAAAATTAGGCAGGAAACCTGTGTTCAGCGCAGAAATTGAAAGCGAGCTTGTCAGATATTCTTTAGAGATAGAATCTCTTGGGGATTAAGTGGCACTTAAAATCAATATTCCTAACAAGTTCAATGTGTTAGCAAAATATGCAGGCAGAGACTGGTTGAAGCGGTTTTGCAAACGCCATAGTAAAACTTTAAGCTTACGTACACCAACTGCCACTTTTTTTGACAGGGCAAAAGGATTCACACGTCAAAACGTTGCTGCCTTTTTCAGTTTACTTGAAAATGAGTATACATAATATAACTTTTCAGCAACCCATATTTTTTTTTCTTCAATTTAATTTTATTTAATTTGTTGTTTATGATAGATACGTAATAAAGCATCGAAAATATTTAATTGCCACTTTTTTCAAAACATTCATTTCACCCTTATTGATCATGTATTGGGCGGGTATATGGTATGGTATAGTGTACCATATTAGACTGACCATGTATACCATATTACCCGCGTGTTTTTCCTGATGCCAGTTTCTGACTTCTTTCAGATTTCTCAGCACACATTCCCTACCATATAATATAATGCATTTTCCGTCAAGGGCTATATTTGTGAATATTAAAATACCAGAAGCAATTCAGTTTTGAAGGTTTCTCACGTATCCCTTTATAGTTATAATCAAAATACAAATTGGTATACCATATTACCCACACTTACTCTATAATGTCTTTTATTATGTATTAGAATCGGATATGTATCATAAGGGTGTTTGAGGTAGGTTTACTCGCAAAACGCGAGCGACCATTTCATATGAAAGAGCATTCTATTTTTAAAGATTAGGAAAAAATTTGGAGTTTGCAGTAGCGCTGCTGGTTGCTCAAAAAACTACTCAGCTCAGTTTTCAGAGAGATCATAACAGACGAAATTAATTTGAAAAAGAAATAAAAAGATAAACGTTTAGCTAAAATTACTTATTTTTTACAAAGTAAACTTCAGGCTAATAATTTACCAGGCGCTAACCACAGATTTGTTAAATTATGTGAATTGCATACACATTTATATATATACGTATTTTCAAATTTAGTAAGCTATTTCAGCAAGTCATTAACCAAAGAATGTTCATCATTAATATTAATACATATAGTCATATTTAGCTACACATAAGTGAGCGTTGAATGAGTATAAATATTTACTATGCAAAGCCCTATGGAGAGCCCAGCTGTCAAATGTACACACGTGCTTATATCGCATGTTATTCGTGTTTTTTTTTAACCCTGCTGTTAGGTTAAAAAAAAACTTACGAATCTTAGGTTAGAGGACCATTTGGTCCATACTGCAGTTTTCATACAAAATAACAATTTAATCTTAGTCTTTATATTTAGTTTGGTTCAATACTTGCTAAATATTATTATTTTATTATTTACTCAACTCTGGTAAAACCCAACACCAGTGGCCTGCTCTAAAAATGCTTCTAGTTCAGGAGCTCGAAAGCGAGGAATTTGTAGTTGCTGCAAGTCTAAGTCTGATGTAAAATGCTCCATTTGCAGTGCGTTTATTTGCAAAACCAACCGAAAAACATTTTTTTGCTCATCATGTAGTGCCAAAAAATATCGAACAAACTAATAAATACTTATTTTTGGAAAATTAATGTAAAGAAAATCAAAGAAAATATACTATGGACCAAATGGTCCCTTAATCTAAGATTCGTAATTTTCAATTTATCTTAGTCCAGTTTTAAGTCAGAGAATTAAATTTTCGCACATAATATTGTTTTATAAAAAGACCACCTGAGCTGAAAAATTTAGACAGTATATATCACCGTTCCAAAGTTACAAAGAAAACAAAAAAAAAAATTGGACCAAATGGTCTTAACCTAACAGCAGGGTTAACGCAAACACATTTGGATCAACCCAACAGAATTTTTCCGCTGGAAAACCGCAATTTTTTTTTTTTTTTTACTGAGTATTCAATAGGGATGTAGTGACAAAATCAGAATATTCTCATGCATTTTTGAATAAAGATTGGTCTAAAAAGGAACTATCTAACAACTGACGAAGTTGAAGGGATAATTTTTGTATGGAGAAATGAACACGCAGTGAGCACTTCTATCGGGGAAAGCTGGAGAACGGAAAGCGAGTATAACCGAAAGAAAACAAAAATCAAAATTCGGGCAGAATTGCTATAGGAAAAGTGGTCTGAAGCACAGTGCAAATTTTAAGTTTTCTTGTATATTTTTATTTCACCATGAAATCTAGCAATTATTTCAGCGGAGAGATTTTGTTTATTTACACTATTTATTTCGATCAATACAAAATATTACGCCACCGCAATTGGTGTCTAACAACAGAGGCCGAAAAAAAATTATTTTCTGCGGTTGATTTGTAGAAATTAAGAAAATTTTTTTCAAATAAGTTTAATATTTATTTAGAGTGATGTCTGAGTTTGAAAAAAAAAACACGGTAGGTAACTCCACAATGTAGGTACGTGTACGCACGGAATATCGATGCTCCATCTGGTGTTCGTACAATTGACCCGAGTATGGCGTGTTCTTATGGTAATTTACATGGGGATTAGCTATATTGTAAAGTATCCCTAGCACGTGTCGTCAGTCGTGCAGCATTTGTTGTTTATCGAGGTTATATAGAGAAATGAGATGTACTATTAAATAGTGTAAATATTAATCACAACTGTACATCATGCCTAAATCAAATGCTCAGAGTGTGGCAATGATTGTTCTCTACATCACTCCGAACCAGAGAATTAACGATATAATAAAATTCATACATAGAGCATTATTGGCATATACTCCCTCTGGTGCAGCAGAATTAGGAAAAGATTTGCACAAAATGCCAATGATTTTAAGCGGTGATTTTAATGTCAATTTTGAATTGAAAGAAGGTCAACCACTTGTATAATTTTTAGAAAGTAAATTTAATTTAAAAATGAATAATAATCCGAAAGACTCAACAACCAGATCAGGCACGACAATAGATGCAATAATATCAAGATATTTAAATAATTTACAATCACGAGTTTTCATTTCATATTTTTCATACCACAAACCAATTGTGTCTTTTCTTGAACATGAAAGTATGGAAGTGAATGAATAGATTTTTTATAAATGGATGCGAAAACATCAACTTTCTTTTTTCATTAACCTTACACTCTTAAAAATTCCAGAATAATAAATAGTGGCTTCTGTTATCGGGGAAATATTTCTATCTCATAAAACTTGCTAGGGCTAGGGTGAGTATTTTCATTTCAAGTGCCCACCGAGATCCATGAAGTTTTATTTCTATCGCCTAGCTTTCTAGGCTGACAATTCTTTTTTATCGCAGATAGACTTAAATATTTGCGATATTCGGAAGTTAACTCTTAAAAACAGGTTAACAAGAATAGCGATTTTGTCGTGCTTGTAGTCAAAAATGGTTTAATTGGATTTATTTATCTTTAGTCTAGGTTTAGTCAGTTTTTATGCTTTTTAAAATGAATGTTTGTTGATTAAAACTAGTGAACCGATTTTACCTCTCTTCCGACACGAAATTCTAAAGGTATATATCTATCTGTTAAAATAATAAAAAGTAGAAGTAAGGTACTCCCCCCTTCTCTGCGCGCTCAGCGAAAAGCCGAACTTTACCTGAAATCTTCACTACGCCAATTTTTGCAAAATTTCAGTAGCCCTAAAAGCTACACTGCTTATTCGGTAAGTTTTTCAGGCATTGCTTTTTCATGATATTTTCCGTACTGAATTTTGCACTGAACTTGCAGGCCCTTGCCTAAAATACTGTTGGGAAGTTGTTGTACAAACTGAAAAACATAAAAAAAAAAATCAGCAAATACGACAAACGAAGCAAATATTTAACCCTCAAGCGTCTAATATAAAAAGGAGACGGAAGGAATATACAAATAAATACAATATGTACATTCACTAAATATGCTTAGTGCATCTATATATATAAGTACATAGATTAATTCACATACATTTATACAGATGTAAGTATAAGAAATCACAACAATCTGACAAAGTGCAAGTGGAACTTATTTAGTTGATTTTTTCACATTCGAATAAATCTTATTTCCCTATACCCTATACACTTCATTCCGGTCAAATGTCTATATAATATACATATGCACATATTTATTTTCATCTCTCTGTCTAATTCATAAGTTTATTTCATAATAATCCTTTGGCCGCCATAACACTCAATTATGAAAATACATTTATTTACAGTTATATAAATATACATACATACATGCAGATGTATTTGTAGATATAATTAAATATGTGGCGCTACAAAAGCGAAATATAATATTAATCATTTTTGCAGGCACACTTCTGAACATTAACGGCTGTTGAAACACAAGAAAAACCGCAAATAAAACACATGGTGCCTTATGTAACTCAAATGTAAGGTATTACGCAAAAAATGGAGAAGTGTGAATACATATACATATTTACATTACATAAGCCTAAGTTATATTTGTTTTGTATATTGTTTATTTTATTTTTAAGGGTTGAAAGAAAGCCAAACTTGGAGTCGATAATTCATCTTCAACTTTGTTTGAAGATGCGCACTTTTCGAGTTAGGAATTCAAGTTTAAGGTAAACCAAACGCAACTTTGTCAATTGTTCTCAATGGAATCCTTTTCAAATATGAAATTTATGTAAATCCAAGAAAAGCGGCAGAAATAATTAGTAAAGTCAACGTTTTTATTCGTAGCAACTGGCAAAATCAAGAAAGGAAATTTGGAACGTATTTAACAGAGTGAGAATGATAATATGGATTCACAAATTTTTGGAAAAAACAGGACGGCTCAAATTCTTCCTTCATAACCATTTTGTGTATTCGTTAAAAAACAAATTTAAAATGGACATGGTAGGCGATTTCTTAAATAAATATATTTGCTCTAAAGTGAGAGGTGACACGCCCATTTACTCAAAGAGAATGCACCCGCGTTTGAATCTTTTCAACTCCACGCTGTTTAATAAATTTGATAAAATTATCATTTACAGTTACTGAAAGATCGCTTTCTTTTCACCTTCATAAAATAGCGTTATCTGGGCGTAGTTATTATCTGATGGCGCCCATTTGCATTTCCATCTACCTTGTGAAGCAGGTCTCTTTAAGATATCCCAATATTTGATCGATTGGAAACTTAACTCTATTTCAGATAATAAAAACATATGCGAAGGAAAGAGTAGTTGAAACGCCATTAGAATATTAGAATAAGGTCTTCATTTTAAAAGAAAACTGAACGAACAATTTAATTAAAATTCCCAGAAAAATATTTTTATTTGTTAATTTTTTTAATAAAAAAAAATCAACCGTTGACGCTAAAAGTCAACTACCGACTAATTCTACCGGTTAATAAAAGATTTTGTGTTTTTTTTGAATATCCTTATATCCATTTATCAACGGTGTAATGGATATAATGTCCAGAAGTCCAGGCAAAATCGTTTCGTTTCCTGTGGCAAGAACTCTCGTCAAGTTCACCACACACGGAAACCAATTGGATCCAATCAGATGCTAATATCCATCCGCAGAAGTCAAATTAGTTTTGCTATGAAGTACTGAACGAGATTTTCTGTCGGAGCAACGGTGCGATGGGATGCAACTTCTTTGTAATTTACTTTACTACTTACACTACTTGCGTGTTTCAGAAGGCAGAACATGACTCAAAATGTATTGCATTTCCTCAGAATCTTAATTTACATCGAAATCTTAATAATATCAATAATACATACATATCTTCTCTTTCATCAAAGCACGCCGCACAACAATAAAGTGGACTCGGACTTTTGCTGCTTCTGAGTACGATTGACCAATAAATGGAAGAATTAGGAGTTGAAGCATGCTCGTAAAAGGGTAGGTTTTTGATTTTTTTTCTTTATTTCATGAGACATATTTTAAACCTATGGGTAATACTTACAATTTTTTTGAAGTCTGAATTTCAATGAAAAATAGTCTATTTATTCTTTTTTTTTTTGAATATATTACACTGGCTACTATTAAGTGCACAACACTTTCTAAATTAAATAAAAAATTCGGTCAACTTCATTCATGTCCAAAAATAATTTACTCCAAACAACTGTCCTATTACGAGGGTGGCCTTTTATATTTTGCGCCTTCGCAACACTACATGTGATTAGCTGTAACTAGATATTTTTATCGTAAAGTTTGGTATTTTTTGGCATAAACTTGCGAGTTTTATTTGTGCTTATTTATAGTGAGTTTAAAAATTCATATTGCCTAAAAATGTAATTAACCCGTGAACATTTTCGTGCGATGATTTACTACGATTTTCGAGACAGGAGTACATCAATCAACTTGCTTCTACTTTTAGTGTTGAATCACCACACTAAGCCACTCTGAAACGATGGTTCCACGAGTTCTTACGTGGCCGCCAATCTTTGCAGGTGGAATTTCGTGAAGGTCGTCCAAAAACGGTGGTTTGGCCAGAAACAGCCGATGATGTGGGTCAATTGACAATACAAGATCGTCATGTGACATATCGCGATTTAGACTCATCCATGCCGCATAATTTGACAATTGCCCAAAAAAGGACTCGTGTCGATTGGTGTAAAGAAATGTTGAAGAAATTTAGCCGCGGTGAATCAAAGCAAGAGAGTTTTTGAGGACTCAAAAGGTCGAATTGATGGGTCATCCACCTAACAGCCCTGATTTGGCACCTAATGATTTCTATTTATTCCCGAACATCAAAAAAAAAAGCGAGGTCAACGTTTTTCAACGCCTGAAAGAGCTGTAGAAGCCTTCAGACAGCTCGTTTTAGAGGTCTCCTCTTCTGTGTGGCAAAAGTGCTTTGAAAGTTGGTTTAAGCGAATGCAGAAATGTATTGACTTGGATGGAGAATATTTTGAAAAACAATAAAACTATTTTCCTTAATATTCGACTGTGTTTTCATTATTAGACGCAAAATATAAAAGGCGACCCTCGTAGCAACAAAAGTTCTTATTTACGAAACAAAATTTAAACAAAAAAAAAAATAGTTTATTATATTTGACGTTGTTACTGAAAGGGTAAATTTTTTAAGACTCTTAGTAGCAATACTTCTTGTATGTAAGCTCTCCGATTTTTGAAACATTTAAAGCTGCATGAAATGCGATGAAATCGCCAGAAATCGTGTCAGTTTTGAGAGTTGGTTTTTTTAAGCAACATTTATGCTCTATGTTTTTGCCCTGTGGATTTCGATCAATTGAGGTAGAAATGTCGATAATGTTGAAAAATACTGCCGTTGGCCAGCGGCGATATCACCTTTTACGGCTATAGCACTTTACGAAATCATATGGGTATAATTCTACCCATAAGGTGGGAAAAGACGTAATTCTTCTTACAAATCATTTTCTATAGCACTCAATAGTTTTATGATAAGGCTAGTGACTTAAAGAGTGATTGAAACATTTTTTATTGTCTATATTTTATTACTATGCAAAATTTTGGGTAGAATTTAACTTGTCTACTTTTTTCTATACATACACATATGGATTTTCACAATGGTTTTTGCGTAGTTATTTTTGTTAACGCTTTTCACAATTTCGTGATGCCCTGGAGCTCTGTACCCCGATTCAATTCAATTCACTCGCCTCTGTTAAAGCTAAATTTACATAAATACACATAATACTTATGTAGCTACGCTTATACAAATTTTATATAGAAATCACTCAATCTCGTTGATAACCATGTGCGTATGTATAAAAATAATTACGAGCACACATCACATCACAAGCTAATTAAGTTCAGGAAATAAAATATTGACTGATTACACCAATAAAAGCAAAACTGACTATGGTCACATTTTACGACTCTAGCAACATGAAACGAGTACGTATGTATGTATTTATTACAAATGCATAAAAATATACTGGTACTCGTATGTGAACGCGATTCTGATAGATATCATAAACATGTTCCGATTTTGCTACATTCTCTTTCCATGCACCAATTTTCATCTGTATGCATGGGTGTAATTAACTTTCTTGCAATAAATACAATGCTCTTTCGATTAGCAAGGAGGCAATCCTTTTTTAAAGATAATCAGATTGCGCGTAGTACTAATAAAACTGATTTAAATGTTTTGCATTGTTTTTATCTGTGGTAAGTCTCAATTTATGTTCCTCTTTAGGATAATATTATCGGTGAAATGATTAGCTGAAAAATATGTGTAAAATAATCTTACCTCTAATTACGCGGGGATTTGACGCCATTTTTCCTTCAACTTAAAGACAAAGGGCTTATAGTTATTTCTGTGAAATAAACCAACCTCGCGGGCAAAGTGTTTGTCAAATTATGTGGAATGAAATGAACAGTATTCCGTGAGAACGCTATTTGACTCGCGGACCTCGGCTCTAGGGATGGTGGAGTAAACGTGAACCCCTCTAAATCCGAAATGGTTTTTTTTTACCTTCATCTGCTTCTTAAAAAAACTAACGTTGTCTACGCTGCCGCGTCGATTTCAATGCACATGGAATATCTGAGCATTTTCGGTAGTTAAAGTGAAACCACACACTGAATTCGAAAACCCTGGGCCCGAGGAGAATCAACCCAGTCCCCGTCTCTTTCGTTGGACCTGCTTATATGTAGAAGATCTTGGTCCAAGCACTTCAACACTGAAATGAGAGAAGTTGTACCTAAATGTATTATAGTTATTGACAAGAACACTTATTGTTCAAAAATACTTGTATTAATAATTCACAACTAATTTTGTCACCCGTATAGTAATTCATCCGCCAGAAAAACATACGCTTTCTCGTATGAGTTGAAAACGGCGCAAGAAGACAGCTGGTGGAGTTTTTTTTTATAAAACATTTTATGTGAAAAACACAGATACATTGCCGGAGAATAAAATTGGGGCACGACATTTTTACAAGGTTTGACTATTTTTCTTTTGTTTCCTTAATGTTTATTAATTTTTTATAGAAGTATAGCAAAATAGGAACATTAAGTAAAATTTCATCAAATAAAAATAAAAATTTGTATACAAATTCTAAGTGTGTGGATAAGTTTATTGAACAATAAATTTTTGAGTATAATAATGTGCAAGATTCAATTAGCTGAAAATTTCCGTGCCAATAAAATGTCGAACGTGCCTTGCACTAAGTTCTGCGAGTATTCCGCGTTACCAGTAGCAAAACGGTTAGGGAGTTTTTTATGTTATTAATTGGACGGAATTAGAAAAATGCAGGATTTATATTTCGAATTTGACAAACGACTAACTTAAGAAATAACGAATATTTCTTAAGCCAAAAATAAAACTCAAGAAATAAATATCAATGACGTAGCATTTCATTTGCCGAATGATTTTTTGAGTTGAAATTTGGGCACCAATCGTTATTTGTGGTCCCTGGTTAAAATATGAGGGGTTTGCGATATAACTCCTAGGCTACAGCAAGTGAGAACCTTAAGTTTTACTTCTTATTAGGAATATAATGTGTACAATGAAAATCCTCAAGATCACGTGACTCTAACTCAATAAGTTCGCATATAACTGATTGATCAGTTATGGCATCAAAACAAAAAACAAATACGATGTATAAGAATATTAATTAGATCTAGATACGCAGATACAATAAGTTTTGGCCAGCAAAACGATTTTTTTCATGAAAATTACTCTGGCACCCTGAGTATGATCAAAAGTATTCAAAAGTACAGCTTTGATATGATATTCTCTATATGTACTATTATGGGACTATCCAACATTTCTTTGAACTGGGTTAGCAAGACGTTTGTACGTAGAAAAATTAGTTTGTTTGTTTACTTGCATATTGTTATATTGTGCGCATATATTTGGCCACGTGTATATTTGTGTTTGGCTTTTCTTTGTTAAGTCGCAATTGTTCTTTTCTGGATGTTCTCCCAAAAACGCATCCCTTTTTAACCCTCATACTATTGTCGGTTAAGTATATACCCATTTTGCAAAATATCTAACATATTTTTTAACCTTCATAAGATCTTCAAAATTACTGTCGTTAAAGTGCTGCGAGTCAAATTTGAAACGAGCAGTAAATTTCGGGTATAATTTAATTTAATTTGAAATTTAATATTTTCATTCTTTTTGAAAAGGGCTTTCTTAAACGAGTATAGTAGAATTTCCGTTACCCTGCCAGCTTATCTCAATCAATCGCCTTTAAAAGTTGGCAACTCTCTTCAAACAAAATTTCGTATAAACTCGATCGTCTCAGAGTAATACTATAATATTTCAGTAAGCTTACAAATAGCATCAAATTAATGTTTTTAAACACGTGGCAACACTTCTTAAGCATATACTCATAATTAAGTATTTTTAAGCCTACTTCCTTTTAATCCCATTCGTGAGGCTAGCTTTAAGTTAATAATTAAATTATATTACGCGCTTTTAAGCAGGTGCCAACTGTCTCCAAAATTATTTTCAAAATAAAGCTTTCTTAAAACTTTTTTGTTTGAGGGCCATATTTCAATATTTGTTTTTACTTTTAATAATTTTGATTAATTTTATAAACAGGTGGCAACCCTCTAAAATTATTTGTGAACTTACGCGTTCTAAAAATTTGTAGTTTGGCACTCATATTGTGAATTGTCGTTTATTTTTATATTTAATTTTATTTGCATATAAACAGGTGGCAACCTTCTGCAAAAATATGTGTGGAATGAGGCTTTATTGATGCTTGCATATAATACAATTTTTTTTAAATTAACTTAATTTGCATTTAAACAGGTGGCAACCTCCTTTCAAAACATTTGGGAAATAAAGCTTTATTCTATTTGACACCAACATATATTACACTATTTGACTTCATTCATTGTTTTAAATGAATCTAGCCTTTTAAATAGGTGGCAACTCCCTGTAAAAAATTGAAATTGGTATAAGTGTCAAATTAGTAGTAATAGTAGTATTTCAAGTAAATTAAAAAAAAATATTTTTAGTTTTCTAAGTAACGTAAGTAATTTTGTACAAAGTTTTTAATATCAATATTTTTTTAAGGGTCGTACGTGGGTTAACAGCCAACGTCAACAGTAGCTGTAGCTTATTTACTTTTCATCACAGCCGAGTATTCGAGGCAGCCAAATGAAAGCGGGTGCTGTGCAAAAGCAGATTAGCAAATACATACCCGTTTACTAAATATATATATGTAGATATGTATATATCCTGTAAGTACATACATACAGCGGTACATACGCCTATGTGCATATTAATAAGGAAGTATCTGCATAAGCGCATGAATATCCGCCAAGACTTCAGATATTGTTTTATGCTTCATTTATTTGCTTCCTCTCATGGTTTTTGCACATCATGTGCGCCCCGAAGTACGACACACCACAGCGCGATGTCGAAGCTTTACACATTGATTGTTGCTGCTTTGTTGGTTTTTTTTTTGTTTTTGGTTTTTGCTTGCGGGTCTTTTTCACTTTGCCATACATTTTATTTCTTATTTCTTTCTGAACTTTCAATTTGTTGTTTTATTTGCTCTTGGTGGTTACCATCAACTAACAAAGTGTTGCCACTGCCTCTGCTATTCAGTGTGTTAGATTTGTTGCTGTACGGCATATTGGCGTCGTTAACCCTCATATGACCTTAGAAAAAAATTTCGTTGCAGTCGTTATGGGTAGAATTCTACCCATGGTATTTTTATTCATTTATAATACATTTTACGCAAATGTTTCTGTTATGTTTGGTTTTACAACAAGGTTTTTTTTACACAAAAAACATATTAATTCACTCTTTTTATCCTTCACACCCTCATCATAACATGCAGCGCACCTGCCTCTTCCTTTAGGTTGATCAGTTATATCCATTTTTAAACTTTTTAAGCAAGGTGAGCAGTCAGATGAGGAACGTTTCACTGCACTGTAAGTAGTGGACGATTCGGCAGCAATTTCAGCACAAGTTTTTTCAAGGAATGTTTGAGAGGATTGTGTTCGAGGCCCTCTGGAACGTTGAGTCATATAAAATTTTTAGCTAACTCCATGCCAAGATCGCGGAGAAATTGTTTTCTCTTTGTAGTTTTTTGTGTAATCTGCCAGTTTGGGTATAATTCGTTGTATATAATATATGCATTCAAGGCTGAAATATCAATCATATTATAAAAAACCGTCATTGGCCATCGGTTTGTTTTCCGTTTGCAGCTGTAACATGATAGCATTTGGTCCACGGTGTCGACCCCGCCTTTAGTGGAATTATAATAAGAAATTATTGTGGGTAGTTTTCGAGAACCAGATTCCACTTCTGGGCTATGGTGAAGTGTACTTTGGAGAATAGTACATTTGTTTTTGTGTCTAATGTATGATACTAACATCGTGTCTGGTGTAAAAGCAAATGTCGAATGAAACAAGGGCAATTTCTTACATTCCGAAAGCTTTGGAGGAATACTTCTCTTATTTTTTCTAACTGTGCCTACCATTGTTAGATTTTTACACAGAAGTACTTGACCAAGTTCATAGGACGAAAAAAAATTGTTCATGGTGACGTTGCGTTCTTTGAGGCAAATCCAAGACTACTCTTTTTCCTTGATTTTTTTCTGGCGCATTCGTCCCTGCATGCTTACCTAGGTATGGCTGTATTTTCCATACGAAACACGATTTAGAGCAAACAAGAAGCCAATACTTCAGACCGTACTTCTCAGGTTTAGATGGCATATATTGCCGGAACGAGCATCTACCCCTAAAGCCTAAAAGCTGCTCATCAACTGTTACGCACTCATTATAATACAGTGGCAAATTCTCGGCCCACTTATTCCACAAACTTTTGATTGGTGCAAATTTATCTGACGAACGGTTTTGTCTTCGACTAAGCACATCATCAAAACGTTAAACTTTCTTGACATATTTAAAAGTATGTTTTGACATTCTTGCCCGAAAAGCAGGCCTTCCGAAATTTGCATCAAAAAGATCTTCTACCGATTCATTTTTTGACCTAAAAATGTACATATCATGCAAGGATGATAAAAAATTGCTGTTTTATCGCCAATTACCTGAAGACCCCACTTAAAACCAGGACACCAAAGTAAGCATGTAACAGTTCTCGGTCAATACTGATATGCTCTTTTGGATGCATTTTTTTACCAAAAGCATTTGAATGCTCAATTATTGCAGTTTCCATTGCCGGTGTAAAAAAAAGTAATAATGAATCCCTTTTATCTTGCACGCGTGATGCTGCGTAACTTGTTGCACCTGGATATAAATTTATAATGTTTTCTTTGCGCTTTCTTCCTTCTACGTTAACCGGTAAGGAATTCCACCTTATGCCGTCTTTTGACCATTTCGTCACTTCCATTTTCCGCCACACTGCTGTCACTTGAACTTGTAATAGATGAATGTTCAGCATCTCCAGAAGGTTGATATTCTTCACAAGAGCTAACTGAAAAATCGCTTTCACTACTTTCCACTAATAAGAAAATTTCCTCATCAGTCAAGTATTTCGGTTTTCCCATTTTCACAAGAACAAAAGTAATATTAAAACAATAAATTTTAGATACGCGACTAAGTTGATCAAACCGTTCTGTAAGTAAATACACAGAAAGTGCCCCTTTATCACTTTGTTCTTGCCTGTTACAAATTTTGTTGGGGAATCCCCTTTTCGAAATGAGGAACAAGCTGGTAATGAAGCAGCATCAGGGTTGTATTTTAAAATTTTTGCTATTACGTAATTAATATACAAGTTTTATACAAAAAAAAAAAACTAATAATCCACAGAGTCACAAGTAAATCTCTTGATATTATTACTTCAAAATACTTTATGGGTAGAAATCTACCCAAAAGGTCGAAAACGTAACTTTTTTAAAAACCATAATTTTGGTTCATAAAAAAACTTTATTATAGAGTTTTTTTGAAGTAAAACAACGATACTGATAAAGTAACAGAAGCTGAAAGTACCACAAAAAGTACTTAAGTAAAACCGGGCACCAAATGAATACTTTTTTGTTGATTTCTACCAAAAGGTCATATGAGGGTTAAATGCATCGTAAAAGCTAAATGCATTGGTAATGAAAATCAGTGAAAATCGATCACCCAAAGTGGCCAAAAAGAATATATTCAATAATAAAAATACGTTTGTTGGCCAAGCCTTTGCTTATTTCAAAATAAAGCAACATATTGTGCAAATGTAGGCAGATTTGTTTGCTTCCCTACGCACTGATCAATCAAGACGAAATTTTATACGTATGCATTAGATACATATATTTATAAAATTCGTGGTGTCAGGCACAATACTTGATTTCCCCTTCGATTTGTTAGCGATTTATTGGTTTTTGTTGATATGAAAGAGAAACATGCGACAGAGCTAATTGCTTGGGATGAATCAAATGAGAAGTCAAGGTATACACTATTCGTTATTCTGTAATATAAAAAACAAATTTAATATTAGCGTACAAATTTCGAATATTGATGAAGGATTTAATGTATTTAACCCTGCTGTTAGGTTAAAAAAAACTTACGAATCTTAGGTTAGAGGACCATTTGGTCCATACTGCAGTTTTCATACAAAATAACAATTTAATCTTAGTCTTTATATTTAGTTTGGTTCAATACTTGCTAAATATTATTATTTTATTATTTACTAAACTCTGGTAAAACCCAGCACCAGTGGCCTGCTCTAAAAATGCTTCTAGTTCAGGAGCTCGAAAGCGAGGAATTTGTAGTTGCTGCAAGTCTAAGTCTGATGTAAAATGCTCCATTTGCAGTGCGTTTATTTGCAAAACCAACCGAAAAACATTTTTTTGCTCATCATGTAGTGCCAAAAAATATCGAACAAACTAATAAATACTTATTTTTGGAAAATTAATGTAAAGAAAATCAAAGAAAATATACTACGGACCAAATGGTCCCTTAACCTAAGATTCGTAATTTTCAATTTATCTTAGTCCAGTTTTAAGTCAGAGAATTAAATTTTCGCACATAATATTGTTTTATAAAAAGACCACCTGAGCTGAAAAAGCAGGGTTAAGTTTGCTGCGGAAGAGTAAGACAGTCAGTTATTGCTGCCTGCGGTGCCTAAGCTCAGAAAATCAATATAAAATTGGAAAAGCAATAAAAGGAGAAGTATAATTGATCTCATTCCTCATACTAAGAAACGGTTTTTTTTAAACGTGTGGTTTCAATGAGGCAATCCTTTTTTTGAAGTCGGTCCTTTCGACAGCTGCTAATTAAATTATTCTCCATTTGAATTGCCATTTCATAATAAGCAGATTTATTCGGAACAACGTTTGTAAATCGTGCAAATTTGTTACCAAAATAATGGTTCGGGTCGCGCAGCATAGTCGGTAATTTGAGCAACCATGGACCGGTTTTGCACTACGGTTACTCTAGTTGATAATGCGCATCCTCAGAGATGCCGTACAGTGCGCGCTGAAGACACAATTACTGTTGTGGAGCAGAGTATCGAAAAATACCCGAATGACTCCATCCGCTATAGCGCGCAACATTAGGAGCTGTGCCCATTTATTTACTGAGGAAATTTTGCGGAAGGATCTTGGTTTGCGGGCTTACAAAATCCAGCTTGTACAAGAATTGAAATCGAGCGACCATCAAGCGTGTCGCACGTTCGATGAATGGGCCCAAAACGAGATGACCACCAGATCCTGATTTTCACAAGAAAATGTAGTTCAGCGATGAAGCTCACTTTTGGTTGAATGGGTAGGCTAATAAAAAAAATTGTCGCAGTAGGAGTATTGATAATCCACAAGTCATTGTTGAAATGCCGTTACATCCTCAAAAAGCCACTCTAAGGGAATCATTGGTCCATATTTCTGCAAAAATCAAGCCGGCCATAACCCTACAGTCAAAGGTGAACGCTATGGAGCCTTGATTAATGACTTTTTCGTACCTAGATTGGAAGATGTTGATGTGGATAACCTTTGGTTCCAACAAGACGGCGCTACCTGCCATACAACAAACGAAACAATGAATTTAGTGAAGGAGACTTTTGGTGAGCGATTTATCTCGCGTCGTGCGATTTAACACCACTGAACTATTTTTTGTGAGGTTATGTGAAGTCGCTTGTCTACGCAGATAAGCCCAAGACGATTGACACATTGGAAGAGAATATTCGGCGCGTTATTGCTGACATAGGCCCTCAATTGCTGTAAAAGGTGGTCGAAAATTGGGCCTCTGGGCTGTAATTTATTTGAGCCAGTTGCGGCGGTCATTAGCCCGAAATCATTTTTAAAAGATAATGTTAAATCCTTGTCTGTATAATAAAGCTAAGCTCATGGTCATAACATTGAATTATACGCGGTTTATTTTTTCTTGAAACCCGCATGACTAAAAAAACACCATTTATAAAGTCGATTTAATAATGAAGGGGTTTCACTATTGCCTACTCTTAAAGGGATTGTAAAAGTGAGTTTTAAATATTTTTTGCTTATTTTTAATATACATATTTTCTTTAAAAAAAAGTACATTGTGAGCTTTGTGTGATATATTTAAAGCAAAGAAACGGAGGGTAGCACTGAGAGATATCAATTCATAACATTGGGGTATTTTAACCTTTAAATGGCGCGCAGTTTCCCAAGTTCAAGCTTTATAAAAATATTTTTTTTCCTAACATGAATTCTGAATAATTAATATTTAGTTTGAAAATAAATCATGAAACAAAAATTTTTATATTTTTCATTTGTGTAACTAAAATTATCATACCTATCAGTATGATTTCACTTCGTGCTATTTTGTTTTAGTGGTTTTACTTTAGCTTTAATATATGGTTTTCAAGCCAACCGTCTGCCAAGAATACTTAACTGTCGAAGTGTGAGCCAATTTGATTACCATTAGATAAAACTGAAGAACAGCCTCCTCTTTGTCGAGTAAAACTTAGACGAGTTGATTTTTGAGAGTTAACTTTAATCTTCTATTCTTGGGTGATAACTCTATTTCTCTTAACTTTCACTTCATATAGGGTCTCATTGTCATCTATTTTATTAGTCGCTGGAGATTTTTGCCAATAATCATCTCTATCTCTACTTCATATTTGGTGATCAGCCGAGCAGACTCATTTAACATAGCACTTCTAAAAAAAATAGAGTCTCCACATCTTGTGTATCCTCTTCATTACCCTCTTCATCACCAGGCTTCATTTTTGTCTTAGTCAGCGATATTTTTTCTTGTAGAGCATTCGAGACATTACGTGGTTCTCTCTAGAGACAGTGTTGATAATGGCGTCAGAGTGGCCAGTAGTTTCCCACTACTCTACACTTGCTCCATTTCTTTTTACAGCGAGCCCTTTTTAAGGTCGCTAATTGCCTTGTTGAATACTTTTTTATCAATATAAACAGAATGGTTTTTTTGTCACCTTACTATCAAAATTTCAACTCCAAAAGATTTAAAAAATTCTAAATAGAAAGTTCTTCAAAAACTAAATAGCACTCTATTTAATATTGCTTGAAATATTATACAAACATTGCGGTAGACAGCAAAAATTTACAAACTTAATATGTTAGTATCTTTCTGCTTCGTATTTTCGACCTACAACAATCAAAATGATAGTGAAAAAATGGCGAACGCTTTAACACATTAACCCACATTTGTGTCGTCTTACCAAAGCAGCTGATTTCTGCTTACAGAAATTGGTATTTTCTGACAAACGCTCTTATTTTCTCTATCTCTCTCTCTCGTTCTCTCTCAATATTTGTTAACAATTTTATAGCATCTCTATACGCATGCCCGCTCCCTCTGTTGGAAACACTCCCAATGCGCGATTTTCAAACAGCTGATTTATTTGACATGGCAAGTGGGCAACAGAATTTTTGCACAAACAAACATCGCTGCAGGTGCGGAAGTGAGAGAGTTTGTAACACTTTTCTCTCTGCTAATTTTAATGTAATTTTGCAAACCGGGTATGCGCCTAACTGGCCTTTGCTGCCATTCCCAACAGCATTTGGCTTCACCACATAACAACTGCTAGATGTTTGCTCGATTCTGTTTTAATTTCGATGCCGTCGGGAAAAACATTTTTTTTTGTCCTGTTATCAAATTTTTACTCACACAGATTGGGTACAAGAATGCATACAGACTACCGTTTTTGATATAAACCAACCGTTTAAATAGTCAAAGAGTGTATATGTAAATACTTAACCCTTCTATGCCGGTAAGGTCATTCCATGACCTTTTTCACATAAAATGGCCCGTATCTTCAAATGACAACCATTCATAAAATAACTTTTAATCATTAAATACACTTTTAGTTTGCATTTAAACTATGAAAATAAATTATTTTTGCTTCCAAATTGAACGTACATACTCAACCACTCAGGTCATCCGCTGACCAGCAATAAATCGCGTATTGTCGAAGCAATCAAATAATTTAGAATTGACTGCTATTAATAACCACAAAAATTACCTGACCAGCGGATGAATGATTTCAGTATAACAATTGTTTGACGTTATTATCTTCAAATCACAGTTTTGTTTTGCTGGAATGGAATAGAATTGGGGTAGGTAAGAAATCCGAAATCCAAGTGCTCAGGCATAGTTGCCCATTGCTCTTAAGGCCTGAAAAGACTGAAAGAAATAAGGGATAAGGAAAAAATGTACGGCAAAACGGGAGAATGGGACTTCATTTCTTGCTTGTTCAGGGATAGAGATTAATTTTCAGTACATCTGACCCAAATATCCTGCATTTCAGCGTAGCAAATGCAGGACAGATACAGATATCCTCTGTTATTTAAAAATTTTTATTTTTCCGATCGCTATTCTTGGATTTGTATTTTTCCGATCGTATTTGATCGATATTTTGGGGCATCATTTTTTTTCGATCATAAAATAAAGTCGTATTATTGTTTTTGTTTAAAATCTAAAATTGTCGATCAAATTTGGTAGGCAAAATAAAAATCCAAGAACATCGATTATTTTTGATCGAGAAAAACAGAGACCACAAAATATCGATCAAACTTAATCGATAAATTGAAAATCACAAAATAGCGATGAATTGTGGTAGAAAAAATAAAAATCACAAAATAGCGATCAAATCATGATTTGTTTTATAAAAATTATTGATCTAAACGGATCTTAAACGGCTGTGTTTTGTGGATTAAAAGTAAATTCAGACTGGAAGCTGCCTAAAAGAAAGCGAAAATTTTAGTTAAAACACCTTGGATTAACTCATGCACTGCAAAATCGGCATCGGTTTATATACATAGTTCAAAAACTTAAGCAACACAACGCATTTTTGGCTGAACCTATGCATTAATGGAAATTCAAAAAGTACTATTTGCCGTTTGTTCAATTGGAAATTTATCTACTGCTTAACCGGCAAACTAGTGGTTTAATAGATTGATTTTATGATTTTTAATTTGTCTGATCAGTATCTGATAAAAATTTAATGTTTAAATTTGTACTAATTTAATTTTGTGCGGTTAAGTTTTTTTTCTAAACGTTAACTTTATGCATTTCTTCTTTAAACCGCTGGCAATTGTTTTTATCAGAAATAAGTTTTGGCTTACAATTATTTTGTCTTGCTCAAGTATTTGATTTTTATTTGTTTAATTTTTAGCGCTCCTATTATTTTCTACCCAAGCAAGCGACTCAAGCTATTTTAAATCATTGCTATGGCAAATTAAAGGATAATTAACCAAATAACAGCAAGATTATGTAATGTATAGCTAAATTTTAAATCTAATTGCTTTTGATTTGATAAAGTCTGAAAAACTTGTTTCTAATATTAAATTTTCGGAAGTTTTAATCCTAGAACCGTACCAATATTTTACATATAATTTTCCAACCCAGAATGCTCGAGCACGCTGTACCTTCATGGGTAATATTTTCAAGAATGGCAATGAAAATTCAGTTGTTTGAAGTAAAAAGTTATACAATATGTCCGACGCATTTGAATTTATGCTCTCCACAGATATAAATTTTATAATTGCAGCAAAACTGCCTGCTTTTTCTGTCCTTAAAGTAAGAACAGAATCTACAGTTTTATTGTTTGCCATGGCATAAACTTTTGTATAAGTACCAATTTGTAGAGAAGAGGAAATTTTAAGTCTCAGAAATTTGTTTCCTTGGAAAAGCTCAGAATTTTGAGAAATTTGTAAAAGGTTCTTTTTTGACCGCACTTTTGGTTATGCTGAGACCTTTGCAGATATTTGATATTTGCTTGCCCCATTTTTTTTTAGTTCCCAAAGCCATTGTCTCGGGAAAATCTTTTTTATTCTTTATTCAAGTCATTTATTATTGTAACTTAATTGATTTTATTTGTTTTATTTTAGTTTTCTAATTACCTGGCAATCAGTGCCAGTATGTGACAGAGTTTCTTACACTACTTTCTTTATTGGAGCCATTTAATTTGCCTTACATTTGCATATTAATACGCTACTTTTTTTTCAAATTTAATTTACTCCTATTGCTTCAACAGTAGACGACAGCTATGTGAATCTGTCGTGCTAGTTCTGGCAGAATATTTACAATATATTTTATTTTTTAGTTTTTTTTTTTAATCAAAATTTGATTTTTTTAAATCAAAATTTGATTTTTTTTTAACGTAAGGCAATATATTGGAAATCCTTGTTTTTGATGAGTTATGCCAAATTTTGTTGAGTTGATTTTTATATTTTGCTTGCATGCGTATAAATTGCAAGAGCTAAACCCGTCAACAAAAAATATCGCATGCGATAAGAAATAATGTAAATAATCCTGCTGGAGATAAACATCATGAATTATGAATCGGAGTTTTGCTCTCACGGGAGCTATTTCGAGAAGAGCCTTGTAAACACTCTGAGTATTTGGCTATAATTTTTCTCGTTTCCAAACCAACCAACCCAAAGTTCTCTAGCTATAAAAATGGATGCTGTAATGAGTATGTAATGTGAGTGATTACTTTGTGCAGAAAGAAAGAAAGAAACTGAGCGGCAGTTAGCTGGAGATGCATACTGTTAGGTTTTGTGAGTACGCAGTATAGAAACGATGGCTTGCAAAAATAAAAAACTGTATTTTATTGCGAATAGGTTAAAACCAATTGACCTTTTTTGCTTTGCTATAAATAATTAGACAATTATCTCTATCTGAAAATTAAAAAAATACAATAAAAGAAATACAGTAACTTTCGTAGTCTAGTTGATAAATTCTGCGTTTTTTTGTTGTGCTTCCTCCTTACTTTCGCTCTCTCACTCGCTCATTGCGCTCTCACGACCTTAAGCGGTTTATTTATTTAGTTTTTGTTTTACAGCCGCTTGCCACTTTTACATTTTGTGGCTCCCGTGTGTAAACAACTCCTTGGTTGCTGTCAATGCCGTTAGCTTTGCTTATACGGCGTTTTCTTACCAAATATTCATATTCCATGAGTGCCGTCTTTAAGCCTCTACTTCGTACTTATCCTCAGCCGCATATTCGCTATGTACGCTCGCGTATCAATTGCCACATCGCGCGCTCGTTACTCGTTTGAGACAATCGTGGTGGTTACATTTGACTTACATTTAGTGTACAGTGCTATCCTCGCTGTTCGGTTTTATATGTCGCTGCTTGGCGCCTATGAACGTTTGGTACGCATCAGCAAAACGCCATTCAGTTATCGTTCGACCGTTCGCGTGACGGGTGCATTTGGACGCATCAAAAGTGGCGGCGAGTACAGCGGAGCGAGTCAATGCTAAACTTAGCAGTGGGCAGAGCAGAGCAGTGTAGTGTAGTGTTGTGTAAATGAAAGCGTAGCTCAGCGATAATACCGCATGTGAGCAGCGAATTGTAAAAAAATTTTGTGGAAAAAGAAGACGTGGATGCAAATTAAAAATTCGTTCTACGTGCATTTTCTGCAGATAACTTAAATTTATGCCGCTTGCATATCAAGTCATCTTTGCCATAGTGGTAGTGTAATAAAGGTAAAGGCAAAAATATTTACTCGTTACTGTGCTGCATGTGAATAGCCTATATTTGGAGGAAAAAAAATAAAAATAAATAAATAAGATATATCAACCGAAGGAAAAAGTAAATACAATTACAGCAAGCGCGCAATAAAAGTGCAAAAGTGTGGGTATATGAGAAGATATACATCCATAAATAAATTGTGCATCTTAAGAAATCTTCAACTTCCTGCGGAAGTCATTACGTTTGCTACAACGAAATTCAGCGAGCCAGTTATTTTATACATGTGTGACAATGTCGGTATGTGGATGAATGTACGAATTGGGGGAAAAAAAAAATGTTTTAACGCATTGTTGTGTCAACCTATGTGCTTCCGGTGAAACGGTAAACACACCTTGTTAGCTATACACCAGCACATTGCGGCATCCATGGCGTATGTGTAACATTCGTAAAGCTATTAAATTTGTGCAAATCTTTTATGTATTTTATACATATGTACCTATATGTGTTTGCTTGTCTGAGATTGTGCTTTTTTTTATTGATCTGCTATATAATTTGGTTGCACTTACTTTTCATTTTCCGTGCGTGCAACATTGCGAGCAGTATTTGTTTGTTTTTCGTGTCCATTAGGTAAGAAATTTACATAGCTCTTGAGCAGCTATTAAGATGCGCCTGCTGCTTACAAACCAATCACATTGAAAGTTAGTCAAACAAGTCTTTAGTCAATCTATTAAACCGATGAATTAGGCAATATGTGTAGTAGAGGTTTGTTGATTGACGACTGTTTGGACATATTTAAAAAAAAAAATCGGTTGGGTGATTTCGTTTTTTGTTCTTTACCATCAAATATTTCGAAAATTTGTTCTATTTCATACAACGTCATTAAAATGTTAAATCGTATGTGAAATTTAGTTCTTTCCAAAATGCAAGAGCAATAAGGTAATATAAAAGTTTGAAATTTAAAAGCAAGTGCGATGTATTGAGCAAAAAATCTTTCTACTTTCGATGGTTAAGCAACATTTGTTTCAACGAATTTTTTTAATCAACTTTTTGATGCAGATATTCGGATGCTTCTTTATATTTACGGAATTTTTCTTTTGTACTTCCATACCATAAGTTTTTAAAATATAAAAAAAAAATGTATTCATAATATTAAATTCCCTTTCAAAAAGTAGTTTCCTTTGTTTCAAGAATATTTAACATCTGTTTTTTCTCATTTTTTCTTAACAAAAATAATGAAATCATCATTTTAAGATCATTTACATAGCATAAGGAAATTTTGGCAATGAAAGATGAGGCAAAAATAAGTTTCTCAGGCATTTTCCGTAGACAAATCTTAGAAAACTAAAAATTGTACAACAGCGCCACCTCGCGCATGTTTTACGTAAAATCAAAGCTCAAGAATTAAGTCCTTGACTCCAAAAATTGTAAGATACCATAACTTTAAAAAATATTTTCATAACAAATTTTACTTGATTTGAATTTTGCTAAAAGTCTTGAAATCTGAAAAAAAAAAGGTTTAAAGAAACAAATCTTTTAAACCTTATTTTTAATGCTGATATTCTTGTGCTCATTTATATTTGCAGAATTTGTTTCCGCATTTTTTGAGCTTTCATAGCATAGATTTTTAAAGCATAAAAAAATCTATTTTGTGAAACATATTTTTTTAATTTTTCCTACAATAATTATTTTTGCTATTAGAATGTTATTATTCTCCAAAAATATTTAACATGCCAATTTTTTTCATTTAATTATTTTTTTTTTACTAAAACAATGAAATTATCTTTTTTATAATAATAATGCAACATAAATATAAAATAAATTTCTCAGACTTTTCCATAGAGAAATCTTAAACAAGCAAAAATTGCACAATAGCGCCACCTGGCGTATTTCTAAGTAAACATTAACATAACTCACAAAATTATAAACAACAATACCTGAAGAGTCAGTTTGGTAACTATAAATTATAACGGCATTGGTTTATTCATTCATTTAGCACTTTTTGGCTATGGTACATAAATGAAAATAATATCAAATTTCATTTTTCTTAGCTGCTTCAGTGTAAGAGTTAAAACACATAACCTGTATCTGAACAACCAGTTAATGAAAGCTTTAGGCTTTAATGACCTGACTTTGAAGATTTTCAGTTTTCACTTTCTAATAAGTAGAATATCAATCCGTATGTTGTTATTATTAAAAAAAAAACAAAACCAGCGAATTGACAAGTGTTCAGTAAAATGCCTTCACAAAAGATGAAAGTTTCTTTTGTTGTTTGTATTATTTTTCTGCATGCCTACTTTTTACATTATACGAGTAATTGTATGCTATCTATAAGTTGGGCCCGCCACAGCTAAATGTTTATTGAGTGCATGTTTCACAGGGAATATCCAGGTACAAATATAAGGTAATGCCAAACGTCCGAATATATGTCTGCCTTGAAAAAAGCTTCTCAGAAAAATTATCAGTCATTTAGAGACGGATTAAAACTGTTGGGCTCTCAATTTGTTGTACAACAGCAGGAAGTACACTAAAAATTGCAAGAGAAGTTCGGCAAAATATCAAGCTACATAGATATTCCACTTGAAATCGTGTACGCATATGTGGAAAAGAAATCTTTCAAAGGATGGGATTCTTAATTTGTTTAGTCGAACCAATAAAATTCAAAAAAAAAAAAAAACGGAAATATTTACTTGAAAAAATTAAAAGTAAAATTGATTTGCGCGCTATTCACTCATTATTTGTTTCTTTTTATCCTTGTAGGCAAAAACGGATTTACTCAGGCTAAGTAATATTTCAATTAATCGTTCGTTGATCTTAAAATAGATATTCGTTTTACGACATAACGGGTAGATTTCATATTTTTTGTACGAAAAAATTTTATGGCAGTGCGCCGCTTTTTTTTTTTTTATTTATAACGCATCCTACTTGTAAGAACTTTCGCTCCTTCCATAGTTTCTTTAGTTATCTGGTATTTCCAGTTTAGAATATTTGGCAGATTTTGAATCAATCAGAGAAATATATTGGCTCTTAGGTGTGAAAGTAGTAAGGAGGACAAGAGTGACTTTCGGTTTAGTTTAGAATTCTACCCATTAGATGGGGAAACATGTAATTCTCCATATAAATTGCCTTTTTTATTGCTATTAGTTAGCATCAAAAAGTAATGGATTAAAAAAAAACGTTTTCGTGAATTTTAGCTCGACGGAAATTTTTTTCAGTGGAAACATTTTATATCAATGTTCAATTTTGGGTTCAATTCTACCCAAAAGTCAACAAATGGTTAAGTCGGAATAAACAATATTTTACTCTCGGGAGAATAAATCCGTTTGATGTTCAAGAGCTGAACTCTACTAAATTATTTTGAATTTCGCTAGGTTTGGTTTTAACTTAAATATAAATTTTTTTTTTGAAATTCTTAATTATTGTAAATTTTTAATATATATGTAATAAACCTTATTGAATCACTTTATAATTTAATCCTTGTTTCGAATAGCTCATTTACAATAATAGGTGATATAAATGGCCCAAAAATTTAATTCATCCAAACCGTCATATCTTGAAAACTACAGCAACTACCATACTGTTTTTTTTTTTGGAAAGGTTAAGAAAGTGTGTTGTAGTGTACTGTTTCTATTAAGTGATATTTTTCAAAATTTAAAATTTTTTCTATCATGTGAGGAATTGAGAAAAAATTATTGCATTTGCAAATTTCGTAAAAAAAAATAAAAAATTTTTAAAACTAGGTAAAGCTTCGGGAAATGTATTTAGTATACTCTGCAAACAGCAGAAGCCAAAATCTTGATCATCTAGTAAATGCATTGGAGTCTTGGGTGAATACTTAACCGCCAAAAATAGAATAAAAAAGTGTTATTGATTATTACAAATAATTTTTTTAGAAAGAAAAAAGGAAAGTCTTTCTTCTTTGTCAAAAAATATAAAATACAATACACAGTACATTATTAATTTGAAAATATTGTTTGTCGCGATGTTTGTGTATTTTTTTGCATCGGGTTTGACGTCACTGTGTTTGTCAGAAAACTAGTTGCTTTGATGAATCAATACTTTGCACTTTTTACAAGCAAATTGAGTTTTGGTGCTGCATTGATTTTGCCTTCGGTTCAGAACTCACATCACCTGTTTGCATTGTCGCTTTCATACTAAAAATTTTATATAAGCTGTGAACTTAAATCTGCTGAATGAGTATTTAAATACCCGCTGAAATTCTTGGTTATGGCAAAAGTAAGATGCCTGTAATTTGGTAAGACAACTTCTATGACTTATATAAGGACCTTTGATAATATTTAATAAAATCCCATGGCACGTTCTATGTGCAGGTTTTAATGGGCTTATGAGTGGACAACAAATGGCAAATAAAATATAATTTCATTTGTAGTAGGATATTACTTCAAAGTTGCTACTTTAAAAATAAAAAACATTTGCTTTCTTAATATGTAATTCGAAATCTAGCAGTTGAGATTCACATATTCGTGGCACAAAAGTTGAGTAAAAATCTGTTGGCCATCTAACCCCAGACGAGCTAATCGTGATACTTATACTTGGCTTATACGACTTTTCAGGTATCAGCTAGACTTATTACCGTTTCGTTTTATTTCAATCCTTTTTCTCTAGCCGTATGCTCTGCTATAGCAAAATTAGTGCTATTTTCCACTAGGCTTCATTTTTTATACCTTTATTATTGCATACGAATGAGTTAATCTAACGTTATTACCTGAAGTGTAAGTTAGAATTTTTCTTATATATTCTACCTATGTACATTGGTTTATATACTAAAATATGTATGCCAACATAAACAGCTAACCGCAAAAGCCATTTATACGCTACTCCACTCTTTTAGCCATTTTAGTTATCCTTTTTACAATTGTGGGTTCGTTGTACCGGCAAAGCAAATGGCAAAAGTCCGATGGGATTTGTGCAAGTGAAAAATTGGTTATACTTACGCACAGACCGACAACTATGGCAAATGTCTGTGGTATGTGGATGTTTGTGTATACGATTTGCAAATAGAAGGCTTTAGTTGCCAAGTGCGACATTTTTAAATATACATACAAATGTAAGTATGTGAGTCTACTTATTTGCCGCTAGGCTGCTGGCAACAAAAGAAAAATGTTAATAAGTTTATAAGTCACTTAACAGCAGCGTCAAAGCACACTTTTGTGTCGCCAGATCTTTGCTTTGATACCAGCACTTACTTAGCAGCGAATACATGGCGTATACGTAATGCGCAATGGTTTTTGAAGTGGATGATAAAGTGTGACGGTTGGAAATGTAATTCAAATGCCTCGAATTATGGATAAAGTGATATTTAGATGAAAGCCAAAATATTGCTGAAAATTTTCGCGTATGAATTTCTATAATTATTTTTGTAACAACATTATTATTATTATTTTTTTGTATTTAGACTACGCTATGTTTTATGTTATATTTTCCACTAATATACAAAACAAATTTTTGAAATATAAATTTCAGTTAATATAGATTTCCAGCTAAAGTAAATTTTGCACAATAACTTAATACATTCTCTCTTTTTCTTTTAAAATTTATGTCGTTTAATGTTTTTCTTTATTTCTTCCGTCTGTCTACAATAATATTGCGTAGCCAATTTTTTCAGTTTAATATACATTTTTGCTCAAATTTTTCATTCGCCCACACAGCTCATAGCAAAATTTATGCGTCTGCCACTGTCATCATCTCATACTATATGTTCAGATGTGGCGCATATTTTTTTGTAGACTTCTTTGCTGATTTGAAACTTACGAAGAATATATTTTCTATGTTCGTCTATTTTTCTGCATTTCAGTTATTTCTACTTGAAGTACTTTGCAGATTGGATTTGTGCCAAACTGAAGCGTGTGAGCTGGCTGGCTGGCTAGCATCATTGCGTGGCAGTTGACTGAGTTATTTGAATATTAATAAAAATATGCATGTTTAGTAGTTATGTATGTACGGGTATATATGAAATTTAGTAAAGAAATATGACGTGCTGCTGAATTGACTAAAATATTTGAATGCAAATTTTATCAACCAAATTTGTTCGGAAAAAATGTGGTAGAGGGAAATTTTATGTTACTAGAATTATATAGTTGGTTATTTGCGAGAATTAATTTTGTTCGTGTTGCTTAGAAACTCCATAACTATTTTGACTTTTTTAACATAACTCACAATTTTTTATCAGAATAAAGGAATGAACTTTTATTTAACAAGTTTTTTCCTTAATATTTTGTTAAGCTTAAAAAAGACTGAATATTTTCTAAATGAAAAGAACTGATATCGAATAAAAATAAATAATATAGGTACAATAAAAATTAATTTATAATTAAACCGAACAAAATTCTGCAGGTTCACTTGCATTCTTTACAATAGTTGGATACTTTAGATATTCCTCTAAAAATATCATACTTTCCTATAATTTTTAATACAGTCAAAGAAAAAATACCACCGATGTAAGAAATAATAAACCTTACATATTTTCTTATACAATTTAAGAAAACTGAACGTTTGTAAAAAATTTCGAAATAGAGTGGTTCGTTTCATACGACTTTGTCCCATTAGTTTTACTTTATCCACAAACTGGATCCGCTGGGCTTTCCACCCTCTCACCTCCGCTGGATTTCTTCTTATCTACATGATAGATCTCAAATCGTTATATTCAAAAATGCTTTTTCCAATGTCATTAATGTTACTTCGGGAGTTCCCCAAGGCAGCCATCTAGGCCCGATTCTGTTTTTGTTATTCATAAATGATATTACTACTGCAATAAGATATTCGAATATACTAATGTATGCCGATGATGTAAAACTTTTTAAATCATACGCTTCGATTGAAGAAAGAAATTTATTACAAATAGATATTAACAGCTTAGTTGATTGGTGCAACATAAATTATATGCCACTTAACCTTAAAAAATGTAAATTTATGATGATGGATTCCAAACTAAATTTTAGTAGTCATGTTAATGCTATAGCTAATAAGGCTAGAGGGATATTTGCCTTTATAAAACGATGGTCAAAAGAATTCAATGACCCATATGTAACAAAGGCTCTTTTTACAACTTTAGTAAGACCTATGTTAGAATACGGTTCGATAGTTTGGAACCCACGTTATCAAGTTCACATTGATCGGCCGAAATCAATTCAAAAACAGTTCTTACTTTTTGCCCTAAGAGACTTTAGGTGGGATTCTCGGCTTAATCTTCCTCATTATACTGATCGTTTGAAGCTAATAAATCTTCCTACCCTTTCGAGCCGTAGAGAAATGCTAGACATAATATTCATTACTAAACTATTCACAGGGTCTATCGCAAGCACATTTCTTATTGCCGAAGTTAAACTTAATGTTCCTTCTCGGATTTCAAGACACTTTAAACCTTTTTATTTAAAACAGTGTAAAACCAATTATGAATTAAATGAACCTTTCCGATGTTTATGTCAAGATTTCAACTGTCTTTCGAGCACTTTTGATATTTCGGACTCACTTTTCACCATAAGAAGAGCTGTACTGTCCTATCTCAATAAATGATTAACGGCGGTATAATATATATTTGATTCAGCTGATGAAGTTTGTTTTCTGTAGCTGAGCAGTTTTGGATCTCGACGCTTAACAAAATTTTTCCTTTTAACAACTCGGCACAAAAAAAATTATTAAAAAAAAACAAAAAAAAAGAAAGATCCGTACGTCATGCGGACTGTGCCCCTCCTGTCGGTTGGGCGGGAAAGAGGGTAACCGTTGGGCTTATTATTATTATTACATCAAATGAAATATACGGTAATTGGCACTTTATGCAAAACAATTATGGGTTTTAAATAAATTTTTTAAAACTAAAGTTTGTATTTATCTATTTTTACAAAAACCCATCGGAAAAGATTTTACGTCACCTTTATATTTTTAAATACTATACTAATTCATGTGACATTAAATAACCACAGATTGGCTCGTTTTTGAGTAATTTGAAAAGTTCCCTGTCAAGTGCAAATTTATTGGCTTAAATGATGAACTCAAAATAATTTAACAATTTTGTATATAAAATCTGGATAGCTCGAATGCACATTAGCAGAAAATATAGCATTCATCGTTGACAGATAGTCCATAATCCTCTTTTTTTGTTTAATGTATTTTTATGGTAGCTTTATGTACTTAACTTTTTATTCTTTGTTAGCACAGACTTTTGTCCGAAAATATTGAAAACTTAAACCTTGTTTCCTTACCTAACAAATATGCTAATTGCAATTTTATTGCTTTCATATTTGAGACCCTTTAAATAACTTTCCAAGTTGTGCTGGACATTAATTGTAAAAAGAGCATTTTGTGAAACATGAACTATAACTCACACCATCAAAGCTAACCCTTTGTCATAAGGAATATAGAATTTTACCTTAAAGCTTTTTAATAATATTTTGTTTTTAATTAACCATCTTCATACCAAACTCAATACAAACGGTACTGCTAATAAATTCCCAAGGTCTGTTGAAAATAAGGTTGTTGCGTTTCGGTGACACAACTTCTGGTCGGTGTGCATTATTGAAAATTTATTCACTACAATTTAATGCAAACCAAAAGTGTGAAAATTTTTTAATGAATAATAAAAACACAGAACTCTTTTAGCAGCCTTTCAGTTTTTAATATATGTATTTGGTAAATAATTAGATTGCTAAAGATACATAACTTATTAAATATAATTTTCCATTCATATTTTCCAAAAAATCTGGTAGTAAGCTGAAGAGCCCATTTCATGCCACAACTTGGAGAATAGCATAACTAAAGAAGAAGAAAGTAGGGGCCGAAGGAGCTTTTAGCTCTTCAAGAGCTTTCTAAAAATTAGTAGCCCTCATAGTAGTATGCCTATTAATCTTCGTTGGTGAGATATATTGACACCATTACTTGACTACAAAAATAAAAATTATAATTTAGCGCGTCTTCCTGTTTTAATTTAAATTGATTTTTGAGAATTTTTTCATGCCGAGAGCTTTCTGTATTGTGTCTTGAGTTTGCTCCACAGGCATGCAAATTATCTCACAGGAATTTTTTTTTACAAAAAATTAAGCATTTTGAAAAAGAATTTTAAATTTATCATAATTTTCATTTCTGAAAGTAACTGTTTAATTTTTTCTGAAATTACATATAACCTTCACTTTCAGAATTTATTTTTCGGCCTGACATTTGGCTCCGACAAAGCGCGCTGACCGAGACTACAATTTGTGATTAATTTATTTTCTTTAACTCATTTTTGTCTAGGGGTATCAAAACAATTATAAAAGCTGATGTTTTCTAAAAGCGTTCAATGCACTATTTCCACAAAATGTTACGAAACAAGAAATGTTTTTTGCCTTTTTTTGTAGTCAATTGTGGTGAATTGAAAACAATTAAAAACTCTATTTCGTAAAAAATTAAAAAAAAAAATATTAAAACTAGGTAAAATTTTAGAAACGGAAGTTTTCTCTAAATACAGAAGAAACCAAAAGCTTTGTCATATAAATGCAGTCGAAATCTTTACCCTATGTCTCGGTTAGGGTATATAAATAACGATGCGGCGAAAACAGTAAGAAATAATAAATATTGATTTTCACAATACATTTAAAAAAACAAGTAAGAAATATCCTTTGGCTTGTTTTTATTAAAGGAAATCGAATCGATTTCGAAGAACCCGAATAAATAATAAAATAAAAGCTAAGCAGTTACATCATACAACTCGATGATTGACCTAACTTCTTTTTCAATTTGCGTCGCCTCTGAACGGCAAACGAATTTTGTGAGAAGTTTTTTTATAGCAAAAATATACTCGTAGGTTTTCCAGGGACAATAGTTTTTGGAAAAAAAATTTCCGTGACGCGCCGAGTGGAGCACGCAGACGCTACACACTAGGCTATGGCGGCCACTAAAATATACATTTATTGCTTTTTATAAATATTTATTAGTGAGATCTTTTTATCGCTTTTGCATCGGGTTGCACTACATTGTGTTGGGGAAGAAAACAAGTTCCTCTGATCACATGAGCTGTTTGCATTTGGGAAAGTGAACGCTGCTTTACTATTTGTGCACTTTAACTGTGTTTAGAATGCAAATCTGCCAGTGGACTTTTTAAATTAACCCTAAAATTCTTGATTATTGTAATGTGATGCCCGAAATTTGACAATCCAGCTTCTTTGAGTTATACATAACCTTTAATAAAATTAAGTTTAAATGGTTTAATAGGTTAAAGGTTCGGTTTAAAATTCAGGAAATGCAATATTTTTATTTTATTTATTTATTTTTCCTTACTGATCGGATATCTAAGCATTTGAATACTTTTTTGTGAGTCGCTCTAAGCTGTAGAAGGAAGTTGAGAGATGAATAGGTAATTTTCGATATATAAAATTAGCTGTATTGGCCCTAGTTGCAGATTTCTTTTTCTATACTGGGCAGCGTAAAATATATTCCTTTTACAAATTATATATATAGAAAAAAAACGACTTTAAATGAAACCCTTATTACATATAAGACTGTCAAAAATTATGGCTTTCAAATAAAATTTTTTTTCAACTAACCAATATAAATATTTATTATTTTATACAGGTTCTCCAAAATGCTCTCTGTCTTCTAATAATAAAATATTTGGAAAAAACTAAAAACTTCAGTGCTACTTTACCAAATCCAAACAATTTACTTATAGCAAATATATCTAAAATCTCCAGATAATACAAAAAAAACCAAATACAACTACGAAACTGTGTCAACTGTGCAATAAATGTAGTATATACCAAATACAAATATAAAAATATAACAAATCAATCAAACCATCATGAGCAAACTACTGAATTTCTCAAGGGTACGGGAAAGCGAATTTGCCGCGTAACTATTTCAAATGATTACCCGCAATAAATACGAAATAAACAAAATGTGGGCGAGTAAATTAAAAATGCTGCATGTGAAATGAAATGGAGGAAAAAACAACAGCCAAAGGAATGCGCGTTTAAAACCTAAAAATTGTCAACAGACTATAACAGTAACTATAGAATTATAAAAGGAATAAGCGATCGTAGTGGAATGCAAAAGTGAACAAAAATGCCACTAGAAAAAATGCACGAGAGCTTGATAACTTGAATATCGATATAGTAGCTGCTGTTTGGCAAGAAAAAGTGTAAAAGTGTAGAGTTAAAAAAAAAAAAAAAATAACAATGAAAAAAAAGCAAATCGAAATCTAGTGCAACGAAGCATGAAAATGCTATGCCAAGCAAAACCTATCGAAATTATAGTGACTACTGCCATGTAGAACGTGCGGTCGTACATTTTCAACACTGCCACACCTTAGTCTGCAATAGACGTTGCATTGCAAACTGCCGTTACACAAACAAAGGATGCGCTAATATTCAGGCATTTTTGTATTGGCGCGCGTGCGAGTGTGTGTGTGTGTGCTGCGGCCGTACACTTTTGCGACTGTGACAGCAGTGGTAGCGCAAGAGCGTGTTTAGCATAAATAAATAATTTTTTTTGATAATTTCGATGCATAAAATTTGAATGAGGCAACAAGCAAACAATAAATATGCACATAAATGGTGCACTTATTGCAGAAAAGTATAGCATACATTTGGGCGCAGAGCGCATGGCAAGACAGTTTTCATATTTTTAGCAATATAAATTTTGCAACTGCAACAATAAACTGAACGACTGTCAACGATATGCTAAGTGCAAAAAGCAAATAACCTAAAAGTGTAGAAAACAATAAAAAAAAAAAAAAGTGGAAGTAGCAACCAAAACAAATGATACAGTATTCGCCTGTGCATGCATTCATTTTTCACACATACTATGTACTTTCTATGTGTGCGTGAGCAGTGAGTTAGTGCGGCGCATATCAGAGGCAGATCAGACAATGTGTAGAGCAAATGATGCAAATGCCAACCAATCAACTGTTGGCGTAGATATTTTCCCATGCATATGCAAATGTGTGCGCATATGTGTATGTGGGTGTGGGTGTGTGTGTGGAAAAGTGTTTTAAAAATGCAACAACCATTGAAATGTGACAGCAACTATTGAAACTTTGACAATTGCAAATTTTTCTATGCATACCAAGTGCGGCTGGCTACATATGAGCTATGCTAAATCAAACATTGAAAATATATGCACTTTCATAGATGCTGTTGAATTATTGAAATCTCATCAATATTAAAATAGTGACATAAATTTTAAATTACGAAAAATATTATTAAATATTCTCGCGTCACTACTAACCCCAACTACACTTAATAACTGTGTCAATGCCATGAAATAACAGCAACAACAAAAAATAAATAAAACAAAAACAAAATATATATTTCAAAAGTCCACTCTGCTTTTCGCTGCTCACGCAACACAATCAAAAGAATGTTCTAAATTCAGTACAGCCATTGCTGACCTCATTGCCGGTCATGCAAACGAAAATAACCCAACTCAACAATAGCTCGTTAGTATTCGGCAAGCAAGCTAAAAAAAAAAAGTTAAGTCATATAAACAACTTCTGCAAATTTGTATTTGTGGTAAAAGTTTTGTTTTCATCATCAGTCAACAAGTAAAATTCCAAGTGCAAGTTCAACTAAGCAAAATATGAAGCGCAACATGAAGAGAATATGAAAACAAACAAAAAAAATTTAATTAATTGCATTACAATAAGATAGCAAGGCGGGTGGTGAGCCTTCATCGAGACTAATTAAAGAAAACAAAAAAAAAAAAAGACGAGATTTCAGCAGTATAAAGAAATTGTATTACGCAATTCAAAATGTTCGCTCAGCGTAGCTGTAGTACCCGACAGACGGGAAATAATTTGCTGCGCATCACCATGCTGATAGTCTTTGGCTTGGCGAATCTAAACAATGGTGAGTGTGTTGTTTGACTTGTTATCCATTTGGCTTATGATTTCAATTTATAACTATGGTGCGTGACCTTAACATGAATGAATTTGAAATAAGACTTTGGTGAGTTCGTTGGTAGTTGGTTTATATTTATGATGCTGCTGTGGGAGGAGATGTGGTTGCTATTTGGGAGGGTTTTTTTAAAAGCATAGATGGCCGGTGAATATGAAAGTAACTGAAAGTATATCAATAGAATATAAGTAAATAAAAGTATAACAAAGGTTGTGCGGCGTACGTGCCCTATTAACCCTAGGATTCTTAACTTATTTTTTATTTAATACTAACACTTAACGTGAAACTATTTTGAAGAAATTATACATATTTAGTTTTTGTCTTTCAAAACTTCAATTTATTTAGAAAATGGGCTATCACTTAAGTGCCATATTTTTTAACTAGGAAAATTGTATAATTCAATAATTATTGTTTTTAGTTAATGCAGTTATTTTTTCTTAATAGTAATAAAAGTAATTGGTATTGTAAAAGCACGCTTGTTTTCCACAATTTTTTTTTATTATTTGCTCATTTTAAAAATTGTGTGCTTTGATCATTAAAAGCGAACGTTGGCATTCTTAATTTATGTTATACCTTATTGTCCTATATTGCAACTAATGAATCTTATTAGTTATCATACATTAAAAAAAAACTTGGCTATTGGTTATTAATTTTAAAGGTTTCATCAGACACCGAAAATAATCATTATTCTGATTTTTTCAGATAAATAAAAGTATTGGCAAGGATTCGTTAAAAACAAAGCTCGAATATGGAGTCCTTAGTCATGTTATCAAAATCACTAATGGTTTATTTGTGATTTTTAATTTTTCGATCAACAATAGTCGTTTATTTTTGGATTTTTTTTCAATAAAAAAAAATCGTTATTTTTGGATTTTTATATTTTCGATCAAGTCTGATCGTTATTTCTTAATATTTATTTTTTCTATCAAGTTTAATCGTTATTTTTCGATTTGTATGTTTTCGATAAAAAGCAATCGTTATTTTGGAATTTTATTGGGTCTATAACTTAATTCGTGCGGGGGTTTTCAAAAATTTGAACGTATATTGAAGAAAAAAATATTGAATAGTATTATTCAAAGTATTGCCCAACTGAAGCTATGGCTTTTTCCCATCTTTCTGGCAATTTGTGGATCCTATCACAAAAGAACTGCGCCGGCTTGGTAACCAAGAATGAATCAAGCCAATTTTTGGTATACTGCCCTAATGTGAACCGTATTCCGGTGAGGGCGTTCTGCATCGGTCGGAACAAATAATAGTTAGAAGGGACTTCAAGGCGGGTGGGGTAAAACTTCCCATCCAGTGTTTTCCAAATAGTTCTTTACCGGAATAGCTACGTGGGGCCGAGCGTTGTCATGGTGGAAAATTATTGCCTCGTGTCTGGTCGCATATTCCGGGCATTTTTCGGCTACTGCTCTCTTCAAACGGATTAATTTTGTTCGGTAGCGTTCTCCATTGATGGTTTCATCCGGTTTTAGGAGCTCATAGTACAGCAGACCCTTCCCCATGTATGGATATACATGGATATTCGGCTTAGCCGTTGATTTGGCTGGTTGACAGAATTTCACATATGATTTTTTGCGCTTCGAGTTATCGTAATGGATCCATTTTTCATCACCAGTAACAATCCGACGCAAAAATGACTTCCTTTTGTGGCGTTCCAGCAGCATTTCGGACAAGCAAAACCGCCTTTCGACATCTCTCGGCTTGTTAATTTCGGATTTACACTTTCTCGATAATCTTTGATCGATATTTTATGATTTTTAATCGTTATTTTTGTATTTATATTTTTTTGGTAAAAAATCATCGTTATTTTGTGATTATTACTTTTTCGATACCAAGTAATCGATAATTTCGGACTTAAACTTTTCCGATAACATTTGATCGATTTTTTGCGATTTTCTATTTCGACCAAAAATAATCGTTCATTTCGGATTTGAAATTTTCCGATCATAATATACTATATATGTATAATATATATGAGAGAATTTTATGGGTTTTTTTATATATAATTTTCGAAATTGTGCTTAAAGAGCTGAAATAAAAATGGTGTGCCGCATCTAGTAGAGTTTGACGCTATAATTTAGGAAATAAACCTAGAAGTGATAAATTGAGCGGAGCCACGCTTTTTACAATATTTTTTAACCCACTCATCAAATCAAATCTTGACCGGGGCGTATAAGTAATATACAAAAATTATATAAAAGATTTTTTTATCGTGCTAGGTAAGGCAAGCGCATAATTAACATTATTATTACTATTGAGCTTTTTAAATTGTGCAGAAAAAACTGGATTATTTTCTGTTAAAGCTGATTTCTAAATAAAATAAAACAAATAGTAGTTAAATCTCAAACTTAGATAACAGCTCTGTTAATTTTCTATATTTACTTTAATGTTGCATATTTCAAGGGGGAACATTTGATTTTTATTTTCCGTGGACTTTTACGTTTCATATATACAAGTTGTATATTATTTTACAATATGGGTCGAATTCATCAATCGATCATGGAACGAATCATTACACTCTCACACCCACAGTTGCACGGTGTAATTAATATATGAATTTGTGTCAATCAATTAACTGCTAAATTATTCCAGCTTAAGAAAGTCGGCCAAATATGTTCTATGTTTTAAATGTGGTAATATTAAGTTAACCAGAAGTATAACTAAAGCAGCCACGTTATCTTTGCATTTAATTATTCTAAACGCTCACTGAAAAAGTGGTTGTTTATGTTTTTGTTTCATCTAGAAATTACCCAAAGCCCATAATCAGTTTCGGTAATTATACGCAATGATGTGTTACAAAGACGCTTATATATATATATCAGAAATTTAAATACACTTTTTTAACTTCAATGTATAAGTATATGCGTGTTGACCCCGAAAGTATAATATTTCAATATTTCATGGTCTTTATACTACCAAAAAAAAAAAACAATAAATACAAAAGAAAACCAGCTGAAGAAGACGAAATATTGCGTAGGAAAAGGTGGAAGCAAAACTTTTCCCTTTGACAGCTGAAAGAAAGCTTGAAACTAAAAGTAATTGAAAATGTATCTCTACGGCGCCAAATATATCGACTAGCTTAATTTAAAGGTGGGCGTTTTCAAGAAAATAAACAACAGATACAAAAAGAAACAGCGATAGTAGGATGTGGAGATATATAAGTAGCAATATTGTGGCTACACATACCCCAAGTGCACATACATATAATATATATATACATGTACAGGAGTATAAAAATTCCACAATAATATAGAAATGAAAGTAAAGGTGAGCTTATTTTCGTATCATTCTGAGCGTTAAAATGACAGATGGGAAAACATTTCCAGCTCCTGAAATAAGTCTTACTTAGCGGCATGATAAATGCCCGAGCAACGTATTATATGAAGAACAATAAGTGAACATGAATTGTTAGAAGATGTGAGGTGAAGATGGATGAATTGAATATATTTGGAGGACAACGCTATGTTATTAATACATTTACCTCTTTTTATCTACATTTGTATAAATAATAAGTGATAGCTGTCGACGTCAGAGAGGAAAATAATATTTAAAAAAAAAATACACAATACGAAGTTACTCACTTCAACTTACAATACAATATATATTTTACATTATTATTATTATATTATTACTTAAATTTAATTATTTACGATATATTTGGTGTACACTGGAACATTCAATTTTCTGAATTTTCTTTCCCCAGAACTAATACTGACATGAAAGATATCTCACTGCCTAAAAACAGCAGAGAAACAAAATAGAATATTTTTTTTTTCTTCATAAACAGAGCTAAATAGCTCACCGGTAACCAAAAAGGTCGACGTCTAAAAAAGCTTGGTGACGAAAGAAAAAGAGAGGGGACAAGATTGAAGAAACTTTCGCTAGAAAATCTTCTTAATTGTCTTTCGAATTTTTTGTAAAATTTTTTTAAATGGAAATGAGATAGCTTCTTGTCTATTATAATTTTATGGAATTTTTTCTAAAAATATGCAGTTTATTGTTGTAAGAAACGACCTTGTTTTTATTTTAAATTTTATATAAAGTAAATTTATGTGAAGATCCTCTCATTTCTACCAGAATCTTATTGAATTTATTAACAAGTAAAACTTAAAGAGCCTTTTTTAATTCAAAGTTTACTTACTTTGTGAATCATCGACTTTATATTGTTTTTAGCTTAATATTATGATTTAATATTATTCTTTGGATTTTTATATTTGACAATTTTTAATTTACTTATTTATTGTTTCAGAAGTTTTCAATGATTATTTTTTTTTAAATCAATATCTTTACGTGATTTCGACGTTCTCTTTTTCTCTCGTTGCCTTTCTTGTGCATAGATATTGTTATAATATTCCTCTTGTGCAATAAAATTCCTGTCTGAAGACGTATTAAGGTTAAAATTAAATTGTAAACATTTTAAAAATCACACTGTGATATTTCATTTCAGAAAATAATACACCTTAAACAAATTTAGGTCTACTTATTTAAAACTGATTTAAGATCGTTGGCTTTTTCTAATTAATTGGAGATTTTAAGGTAAACTTAGATTCCGCTCTCAATTGCACTGAGGAGATTTCATCTTAGGTTTATTTGTTATCAACTAGATTTTACAGAATTCATCAGAATTACAGTGAAAAGGGTTCATCTTAGTTTTGCAGATTATCTGCTTGATTTTATTTAAAGTACATATCCAGTCGTAATAACCAGCGTTTTTTTTTTAATCATAGAGAAATTTGCTAAATTTTGTTCTGATTTTTAGGATATTTTAGGTATTATTTTCGCTCTGTGTAAACCTGCCAAAAAATGTATCACAGAAGCATTATTGAAAAATTGTATCTCCCTCACTATTTTATAAATTTGTTGTTTTTATCCATTGGAGTAAATAACTAAAGGCAATGTAAATTAAGTTTCATACAATTTTCAACAAAAAAAAGATAATGTAAGCCTTCTTGTAATTCCTATGTCATCATTCTGAGTTCGCTGAACTCAATTTTTTTTTGCGAAATAACGAAAAATTTTGTGCAGAAAATTTGGGATTCCAGTAGCAATTTGGTCGTAAAAAAAGCAGTAAATATGCCAGGCGGCCGGACTTAAATCAAGATGCGTTCGTTTTCATTGTGAGCAATACAAGGCAACATCAACTCTCTTAATTGAGATACTCAACTGCTAGAAATTTTTTAATTTCAAAATTAAATAAAGTTTGAAATTGAATTTTTTTGTTTTTTCTTTAATGCACAATTGCATTCTATTAAAAAAATCATTTTTTTAATAAAAAGTTTTGGAATAACGTCGTTTGGCCAGAACACATTGTGATGTGTCTTCTTTCTGATGTGCAAAAAATAAAAAAAATTAGGCATACGTTTTTTCCATCAGTTTTGTTGTTCAACTAAGTATGAGCATTTAGCAAGTCGAATTATCAAAATTGATCCGTTTATAAAGAAGTTATGTACATTTAAATAAAAAACACAAAAATTTTACAACTGAAAATTAGGATTTTCCCTCGGAATTTAAATGGCCTAAAAATCCCGGAAAGAATTTCTTTCGATCAAAAGAAAAAAACACGTGCCTGCTCATTTTGACTAAGAAACAATATATTCGAGTTTCATGGAAAAAGAAAAACATAACCCGAATGAACTGTTTGTCTTGAAATCGCAAGGCTCCATAGTAATAATAATATTATAACTATTTATTACTGCATACTTAGAGTTCTTGGTGTTGTTGTAAAATGTTGTTGACTCTATTAAAACTTTTATAAATAAAAGCAAGCCTAAAGCAAATCAAGTAAGTATTGCCAAAACTGAACAAAATATCGTGCCCCAAAATATTTCTCACATTGCTGCACTTAACACACATACTAAAGATACATATATACACACTTGCAAATATTTCGAAAAAGACAAGGAAGTGCAAGACATTTCATTCGTTTGTCAAAATGTTTGAATGTACGAAATCTTGAAGTTATGACACAGAAATCAAAATCTCTCAAAAGCAAACTCACAGTTGGGGTAATAAAATAGGCCGATATACGATGAGTAGAAATGCAAGAATAGGAAAGGAAGCGGTAGAACAAATCATCAAAGACGAAGAAGTGGAATAAGTAGAATAAACGAAAAGTCAAAATCAAATTGAAACTGAAACACCTAAGCGACCTAGTATAAAAGTAGGCAATATTGTTGAGCCACTTGGAATATGACAACAGCTAGACATGCAGACCGACAGACAGACAATGCGGCAAATTGCATACAAATCGGCTTGAGGGTCTGTCCGAATCAAGTGTTGAAAACCGCTTTTTGTCACAAATCGATGACAATGACAACAGAAATGTAATAAAAAACAAACGAACAAATATACATATCTATCTATTCGATGTATTTATGCTCGATTTTATATGACTTGCATGTTGCGAAGGAAGACAGAAAAATACATGCCCAGTCGAGAGTAGAATTCCTTTAAAAGCAATTTAAAAAGTATTTTTGAACCAACTAGAAGTGATTGAAATTCTTTTCTTTTCCTTGTAAGCAACTAACTTTTTTTAAAATGGCAATGTGCTAGGTGAAAGTCAATTATCTGACTCTGCATTTGATTTCAACTACTTTTCAATATGCTTGAGAGAAAGCATATCAAAACTAGCTGTTTTCCAGCTGAAATAAATTTTTCTTCTAACTGTTTCTTTTAAAAACTATTCTGTTCTTTTTAAAACTGTTTTGAAAGTAATCAAATTACCCATTACTTTCAGACCTCTTCATTTCCAATTATTTAAAAATATGTACAGTCTACTTTATAGTAACAGTACAATTTTTATTTTTCGTTTAAACAAAAATACACTTTAATTTTAATTCAGTGTGCAAATTATCATCACTCTTTCGAGCATTAATTCTTGAAAGTAATGGGAGTCTTGATTTCTTGATCAATTACACAGATTTAAAGGCAAACTATTAAAAAAAATCAGTCATACGGGAGGTTAGTATGTACCATTTGAGTTGAAAGAAATTTTTTTTAATTTTTTTGTATGGGTAAGGTTTCGAGATGACGGCAATTTTGTTTGTGTTTTCTTTTTTTTTTTTTGTATCACTTCACTAAAAATCTTGTATTGCTCAACTTTTAAGAGCGATCATTGCATATCTTGTTTGAAAGATAACCAATGCGCTTTTAACGATATAGAACTTGTGGGGATTGGCTAAAAACGTGCAGAGTTATAGCCTTTTGTTCAATTTCGGTTTTAAAGTTTTTTCAGAAATTTTGGCGATTATTTTAAATCAAGAAATTAAATTATATTAATTAATAACCAAAAAAATAAAACGTACGAAAAATTGTAAAAAATATATATTTCGAAATTCAAAAAAAAAAAAAAAACAAAGATTTCATTTTGACCAGCTATAACTCAGCATGTTTTCAAACAGATATACATAAATGACCAGTATTTATCTACAAAAGAATAATGAATAAAACTAATTTCATTTTTATAAAGATGTATATATACATACATATATAAATTTTTTGAAAATATATTTTTACACCAGAAAAGTTATAATAATAATTTCTAATATAACAATATTAATATATAATAATAATAATATAATAATATTTTTTTTTTATTTTCGGTTTAAAAATTTTTTTAAAATTAAAAATACCTCAAAAAACTGCAAATAATTTTAAAAAACCTATTTTCAAATTCAAAAAAACAAATTCTATAACTCAGCATGTTTTCAAGCAAATATACATGGTCAGCATTTATCTACAAAATAATAACAAATAAAACTAACTACATTTTTATAAAGATATACATATGTATATGTATGTAATAACTTTTTGAAGATATATTTTTTTACCACAGAAAAGTAATGATAATAGTACTTTTTCTTAATTTTCGGCTATTTTTTTTTAAATTTTTTAAAAATTAAAAACATCTAAAAAATACAAAATTTCTAAAAAATTTAAAAAAATTTTTAAATTAAAAAAAAAAAACAATTCCTTCCGACTCAGCATGTTTTCAACCAAATATATACATATATAGTCAGTATTTATTTAACTAATTACATTTTTATAAAGACATATATGTATGTGTTATAATTTTTTGAAAATATAATTTTTGTATTTTGTTTTTATATTTTTGGTTAAATTAAAAAAAAAAAAATTTTATAATTAAAAACACCTAACAAAATTTAAAAAATTCTAAAAAAATATATTTTGAAATTCAAAAAAACAATTCCATTTCGACCAGCCATAACCCAGCATGTTTTCAATTTTGATATATGGTCAACATTTATCTACAAGAAAAATTATAACAATACACATAGCTAGCATACCTACATATGTACTTAGACTTGGTGCAAGTTAGACCAACATAACTACAGAAATAATTTAACTTGCATTGCTTTCAAATCATTTGACTTCTAACGACTATTTAAATTTGTAAACTTTTCCAGACTGTCCGGCTGTTCCGACAGGGTGTAAATATGAATTCTATTTGTGTATGTATATGTGTGCTTGCCGCCGCTAGCAATTTGAAATTGTCAAGCCCTAATCGCAGCCAATTGTTACGACTATTTATTGGCGTCAGCTTCGTCGATGACACGTCCCACCTGCTGCGTCAGCAAGAGCTTGTGCTATAAATATGCCACACACGTAAATTAGCAAAAAAATAAAAAAAAAGGTTGTCAACACTGAAATTATGATTTTTTTTTAGAGCATTTGCGCAAAATTGTATTTCTAAAAATGGTTTTATGCAAGCAACAAACAAGTTGTTGACGGTAAAAATGTATGCTTGTATTTGTTGCAAATATTTTTTCAAATTTTCTTTCAATATAATTTTTATACTCTTCCTTTTTGCGTAAATATCTTGGCGAGTTTTTTTGATTTTTTTTTTTGTGCAATGCTGAAAGGTGGTTAACAAATATATAGATTGTCAATCATTAGTGCCACATGTGACAAATACGTGTGAATCAGCAATTTTGATTCTGCTCTAATTGTTTGGATTTCCTAAAGATATGGTGTTGGATATTTGACGAAGGTTGAAAAAATATGGTGGAAACAGATTTGCAGAAACCTGAAAAATATAAAAATTAATAGTTCCGTGTGCAAATATCTACGCAAGTGGGGAAGCTTTTGATCCTCTCTTACTTTGATTTGTATGCAGCCCAAGTGCCATTTGGGAAAGAGCTTCATTTCGTTATTGTGATATATTCGAGTTTAATGGAACTGGTAAGTAAGATATCGATATTTTCCACTGCTGCCATGTATAGTAGACCAAGTAAGTTAGATATCGGAATATTTGCAGGTGAAAAATGTCTTCGGCAAAGAATACTGCCGTTCACCTCCGCGAGATTTACCACCTACCTTATGCAGAAAAATGCCATGAGAGGCGCTATATAGAAATCGTATTTGCCGACATCAACGTCATAAGTAGAAAAATAGAGATTTTTAATTGTGACTACTGGGGACACGATTAATCGAAAAACCTATTATAATCGGTTATATTCTTTCGGTTAGCGGTTAAAATAAACCGATTATTTCCATTCGCTTAATCGAACTGTTAACCGGAAAATTTTGAGGATAATCGAAAAGAGACTATTATAAATTACCGCTTATTCACCCATTAGCGTGTGAATCAAAATAAGGTATTTGAAAATTGCCACCCTAACCACCAAATAATACTAAAAACTGTTATATGGATGAAACCGCGTTAGACCGCCAGAAAACGTTTCTTTTGTAATCGTTGTAAATGTTTAGCAACTTTAGGCGGGCATTTCGCTGTACTAGATTTTAATTAACTATAAAATTGCATACTCAAATTGTTTTGAAAATTATTTATTATAAAAAAAAAGTGACAAACAAATACCAAACAGAAGAATAATAGCCAAAACTGGTCAAAATGACGTGCCCAACACGTTTCATTGCTACGAAAAAACGACTTTATAAAATGGTACGAGTATACTCTTATTATAGTTACATTTAAAAAATGATGTTTGTATTGCATATCAAATTTTACGGTACAAATAAACCGGTAAAATATTGTTCTGAGTTTTCCTATAAATGAAAAAATTAAGTTATATATATTTAAAAATTGGTTTGAAAAACTGAGTTTGTCGTGTCAGTTTCCATAATTTAACCAGAAGGAAATAAATCAGTCAGTTTTTTATAAGTTATTAAATGCAATAAATGACCGCAATTAATGTCTTTGATTAATTATTTACCGATAATCGGTTCCTAATTTTCTGTCATTAAATGTGACTTAAGCTAATGGTTTGACTGCGATTGATTTCACTCTGACCCGAAATATCGTTCTCTGTAATGAGAAACATACAACAGAAATTGAATATGATATGATGATACCTGAAAAATAACTGTTGTGTGATGCGGATTGTCGTGCTGCTATGGAAAGTCCAAGAATAAAGCGATATACGCGAGTTCGAGGAGCTGTAGAAGATAGCCCGAAAATTACACTAGACGATGTTGTTACAAGTGCGGAATCATTTCATGTAGAACCGAAAACGACGCGAACTAATGAGAGACATCCAAAGCACACCTAAATTATGTGATCCATTTATTCACTTTGTTAAATGATGTTGCGGTTCTCAAAAAAGTGATAACGGAAATCGATGATATTTAAAAAGATAAAGATTTATTTTCTTCATATATTTTTGGTATACGCTATCCCATGTCCAGCTCTCAAGTGAATGAAAATATCATATAAACTATAGTTCAAGAAATGGAAAAGAAATTTTCTTCTATCAGAATGTTTAAATCAGTTTTTAGCTCTCAAGAAAAAATGCTCATGAATTTATTTCTTTAAGAAATTTTAGAGCAACATCAATAAATAGATATTGCTTGTGACTTTTATATAGAGCTGCAAATCTGCTTACCAATAAAGTAAAGAGTATAAATAAATATCATATATTGATTCCTTGAATGATATATATGTGACAAAGGTTCATTGAAAATAAAATACATGAAATTTTGATTCAAGTTTCTCCGCATTTTCCTAGGTCAGCTTCATTCGGTATCGATTTTTGGTTTTTTTCTTTTTTGGGAACAATGTTCGTTTTTTTTTAACTAGTTTTAATTCTTAACACTTGCTATACTATATCGGATATACTTACCGTCTATTCGAAACCGTTTTTCGGGCTTCTTCGAAACATCTTTAATTTTTTTCTAGAGCCATGTTTAGAAGTTTTGGGAAGCAAGTTTCGCTTCCTTTAGACCCGTTTTTCGATTCTTGTAAGGTCCGCACCGGTCGGTTCATTAAAATACCCGGTTCGTAAGCTGCGGTTCCTCTGTCAACTATATTAATATCTCACTCATGATTATTAGGGAAATTTTTTTAAAACATAAGTCGTAAAATACTGCAGTTATTGATGACTTAAAATTGTTTTCTCATTCATAATTTTTATCAAAATTCGTATAATTTCGATCACACAATATAAGTTAACAATGATTTACAAAATGTGTCAATTGTCAAAAAATGTTAATAATTCCTACGTCATTTTAAGGACTTTCTAAATTGAAATCATCAAATAATTATTATTCTGGGTCTGATTTAAATTGTATTAATGTTGAAGATGCATTGAATTACCTTAACTCTTTTCTTTTAAATTCATTGACACTTAACTTTTGATTTTTGAGATATCGGTTATAAAATTTGAAATTCTCAAAAATTTTTAACTTCCCATTCGAACAAATAAAAAAAATAATAGTTTTGTTTTTATTTTTCCTTAAAAAAAAACCCATTAGAGCCTTCAAAAATATTTTTAAAAAAATTTTCGCTGATATTTTTTGCAATGTTTATGTTTTTATATAATGTCTTTTTTAGGGTCGCTCGATACATGTTCGAAATAATTTTTTTCGGTAGTCTGCTCATTTGTTCCATTATGATATTATCATTCTCATTGCACATTAATAGAAAATTTCGATTAACGAATTTGCTTTTTGATGGCAATTTCATAGCTCGTCTAGAAGGCATAAAAAAAATATTTAAAAAAAATATTTTCCTCTCATTCACAGTGACGCATTTTTCAAATATTATAATGAGCCTTTCCTCTCAGAACTTCGTTTGTTTGCGATCCAATGTCGAGCGGTCCTAATGATACAAAATTAATAAATGGATATATTGCGCGAAAAAATAATGTCATGGAAAGATTCATTTATAACTCAGAAATATTTAAATTTTTTTTTAAGCCATATCTCTTACACAAAAATAAAATTCAGCGCGCATGCTACGTGTCCGTGTTGCTATTTCAGCCCACAGCTTCTTTCATTTCCATTTAGCCAGACAAATTTTATTTAGCCTCTAGCGATTTTCTTTGTTTTAGTTTTTTCGTAAATGCGCAAATTCGATACTAGTGAAATAAATTCCATCGAAATGTAATGGAAAAAAAATTACACTAAATTACACACAATCTATTATAGAATTTCGGGCCGAGGTTCGTTAATATCAAAATGCGCTTGGCGAAAACACTTTAGCTAGCTTTTTTTTAGTTTTGTTTTTAATTTTAGAATCTATGAACATTGCCAAAACAAAACAAGAAACTAAAATTAGGGTTCACATTTTTAAGTATTAGACATGGCTCTTCAAGTAGAAAGATAAATATGGTCATCATTTCGCAATTGACAAAAATCTTGTGCAAATTATGAACACTTCTAATATATCCTTCGTTTTATCTGATGACGAAGATATACTATTTGATATATAAATAATTAAGTTTACTCCACAAACTACCTCGCGCCTTAAAAACCCGTTATTTTTAAAACTTAGAATGCCAACATAAATATGTGTTAAACCTGTAAATTTGTAAATTTGTTATTAAATCGTTATATGAATAAAATATTTCAATTGCTAATTCACATATTTGGCCTTTAACAAATTTTGATTTAGCCTTTTCAGTCTTTTTGTTTTGTACATTCAGCGTTTTTTTTTTTCAAAAAGTTCTGGCAACGCTGCTACGTACATATGTATACATATATAATGCTTTGAAAATTAACTGTACATAGAATAATTTCTTCTAGAGAACAAAACTTCAGCGGTACCCCATATTTATTGTCACTAGGTTAAGTTTATTTAAATATGAAAGTTAAATTTCCTTGTCCTCGTCCGCATAAATTCAGCCACTTTATATAACTTTTCTTATTGTAAGTGCAATATAAAAGTGAAAAAAAAAATATTGTATAGATACATAAGTAGAATCAATTTGACTTGCATCAAAGTAACAGTAATAAAATTTATGTACATACCTACGAACACATTCTAGCAAAAATTGCACAACAAGCGAGTGTGTGAATTTAAAATTTTCCTGCAATTACTTTTAAGGCAATCAATTTTTTATGAGCATTTTCGTTTTGATGAAAAATCAATTTTCTGATGCATTTCCACGTAAATAGATGTAGGAAAATATTTGGGCGCATAAAAACCGATGTATATTTATTTTCTTTTCGCATTCAAGCAATAAAATAAACTGCAATAAAATAAACTGATAAATATCTGAGGCATCGCTAGCCACAGCCACGCGAATTCCCCGACACTAAAACTCTTCAAATCCCTTGCAGCTATTGTCCACTCTCTATCGCCGACATTTTTTATTTTTTTTTTGTATGTAGCTAAGAGCACCTGCGAATGTGGGCAATACAAATATTTTTTATATGTTTTCAGCAAAAAAATTTATGGAAAAATGATTTATATTTTACGAGCCGCTAGGAAACGAAATTTCAGTTGAATGAAATAAATACCAAATATTCTACCACACGTTTCCATGTAAATCTACGTACTTGGTTGTAAAATCAAAAGAAAATGTTTCAAGGTCAATGGTATACTTCAAATTAAAGAAAAAAAATTTGCAACATATTTTAGATATTCACACCGGAAGTTTCACAACGACAGTCACGCTTCTCCAAACACTTTGCTGAAAAGGTCGAGCAATAAATAATGTCTGAATTATGAAATTTTAATTTATGTATCTAATTTTGTATGATGTCCATATGGGAGGTTCTGATGAGAATTCAGAATTTTTTGTAAATCAAGTAATATTTTTTTTTCTGCTGCCTTAAATTTGGAATAATTTAGACTTCCTACATATGCCAGTAATTAGTTTAGTTCAATAATTCCCGAGAAAAAATTTAGCATGAAAACTTCAGTAGAGAGATTAGTCGATATTAGTCGACAAGACGTTTAGAATTGAAAAACGAATAACTGGTGCTATTTCCATAACACTGAGAAGGGGGCAAAAAAAAAATAATTTGAAGCAGGGCGCTTGCATTTTATTTTGGATATGGATAATGAAACTACAACATTAGTTTTTAAAATTTTCTGTACGCCGAAACCCCGTGAAGAATTGAGAAAAACCTTAATTAAGTCTTTTCGCAACTTCCACATCAAAATTTCTGGTTTTTCGAATGTTCACAAAAGTTAAGGCACGATATATTCCAAATGAATTTGCTGAAAACTCCAAACAAATAAAAACCAGAAACCATGAGATAGGGCATACGAAATACAAATTTTATAAGAACCCATTCAGAAAACTTAAAAAAAAAGCTAGTGATACAGTTCGATGTCCCGTTCTTTCCGGCCATGTCTTTGAAAAATTTATCAAAAAAAATTTCATAGTGCAATTGGAAGTTCCTTGGGAATAAGTAAATATATTTCCTGAACAAAAACTTATGCCCCAACGTGGAAGATGAAATTTATAAGAAAAATACAAATATATATTTTTTAAGAAATATTTGCTATGAAAATATGAAGTTTGGTTTGTTGAATTTTTGTGCTTTTCTGAATTGTGTCAAGTACAAATTCCAACGATTAACATACTTTTGCTAAGCGTTATAACAACTTTGGTTTAATTTTTGTGTAAACTGTCAATATTTTTATCACATCTTTAAGAACAAGCTAATTGAACTTCAGCAAAAAGAAATCGGTTTACTTAAAAAAGAAAACATTTGACTGAAGAAAAACAGCAATCAAAGAGAAAAATGGTGATAAAGAAATATTTCCTAATTTTGGAGAAAAAATATTTCATTTTATGTGGGTTTCTATGCATTTTGAAGAAACTTTTATACAACCAGAAGAAAATATTGCCCTTTATAGAAAAAACTCGACGTTTAATAAAGAATTTATTTGGATATTTCATCTTTGTTTTAACGAAACGAATCTAGGCAGGGATATTGAAAGCAGCGAATATAAAAATTTAAACTTAAATATTTTAATTACTAAGTTCGTTTTAATTTTCGAGTTGAAAAGTATTATATGCATTAGTTTTTTTTACCCGGCGCATACTTTTAATTCAAATAAACAATACTTGCTCTATGCAATAAAACCAATTAATATTATTTTCCTCGATTTGAAAACGAAAACGATCTTTATTGAAATTTTGGTTTTTACGTATTTCTCTCCCTAGTTCAGTGATTTGAAACAAATTTGCACGAAATGGCTATATAATCTAATAAAATATCGGGCGTTTTAATTTTTTGTAAATTACCGGTATATGATGGATTTTGTCTGACTTCACTAATTTTCGAAACTGTGCGTACATTTCTCTAAAGTGAGCTGTATCCCAACAATTTTCTAAAATTTTAATTTTGCGTATTATCCTCCATTTCCCCTCATACGAGTATGTTGTTTGACTAAAGTTACTCCATTATCAGAAGAGGACGGTGGCACTCCTATTTTCAAATATTTTTTTTTACCTAAGCATTTCTTTCTCCAGCCGAATTCTGTATATAAAATTTGAAAAAAAATTGTTTTTATAGTTACTGAAATATTACTGAAATTACCGACGTATGCAAAATGGGAACGGTTTTTGTCAGATTTCCATAGTTCACAAAGCTATGGTTACTTACTTCAAATACAAACTGTGTACCAAATACGATAGAATGTGGTGTAGTAGTTTTGAAGATATACATTTCTATTTTTTCTAAAGTGCTCCCATGTACATTCAAAGCCAATCCAATCTTGTATGAAATGCCAAATTTTTTTAATTATGCAATCATAACGTTGCTTTTGATTGGTGTGTGGGGTTGGCGGGCTCAGCGATACATAACCTGTCGGAAAGAATAAGTCAGTTGCATGTTGAAACATATTTAAAAACAAATTTTTTGTGAACTACTTTTAAACTAATTTAAATTCTCATTTGCCGTGCTAATTGGAAATGAATACATTTTAAAATCGTTGAATTTAAATTACAAGTAAACTGTCACGTTAGTTAAATAAAACAGTTTGTTGTTTGAAATGGCAATTACTTAGTTGTCATTGAAAAAAAAAACGTAGTTTTAAACTACTTTACTTTTCCACAGGGTATTCCTTAGGAAATGATGACGACCGGATCGTAACTGGATATTGCGATCGTTATTGTATCTCTGTGGTGCTGCCTGAAATTTCTGCTCAAAGCTTCGACGATATTTGATTCCAACAAGTCGGGTCTATTTGCCGGTCACAAGATTCAAAATTGATAACATGCCAAACCACGTAATATTTTGTAGTCAAAAATTATCTACTGGTATTGAAAACCGGGTATAAGTAAATAAGTCATTTGAAATCGTAAATCTTTGAGAAAAAAAAAATTAAAGAAAGAAAAGAGACTACGCATTATTCGGTGATTACTAAAAATAAAAACTAATACTAGCATGAACAGCTAAATGGCAAAATTTGGTTTCGACTATAATTGATACCATCAATGATCTCAATATAGCCTCAAGAAAAAATTACACAACAATCGATAGTCAATTTACGGAGAATGTTTGAAAGATAATAGAGCTATCCACAAAAGTTTAATTATCGTTTTCTCTAAATTTGAAACGAGTTGCGAGAAGATATACTCTTACAGAAAACTAAAAAGAAAATCATCAGGACGACAACGTAAGTAGATTTAGACAAGCCCATCTGGGTGTCTGTCTGTTTTAAAGCAAACTAGTCCCTCCGTTTTAAAGTTATCTGACTGGCGGCTGCCGTAGCCGTGTGTATAGAGCGTGTGCGTTTCATTTGGTGGGGCCCGGGGTACGTAACATCACAAAAATATCCCAGTAGAAAAGGTTCTTTTCCGGCAGGCAATGGCAAACCTCCGGGTGTATTTCAGTATTTCTGTAGGCCCCTCAATTTTGAGTTACAACATCAAGACGCACACCACAAATTAGCCCCATTAAGTTTTAATTTCCATCATTGAGATAGCCAAAACCATGTTATCTTCTAAAATATTTTTTTTTGTAACAGTCATACCCAGCCTACTAAGAAAGTTTATAGAGATCAGTCTTCTAAAAGGTAAAACTTCGTACTACTTAAGAAATGAGATAATAGTATTAAAATTCGTTATTTTATTTCGTTTTATTTTATGTCAGAAAAATAAATAGTATTTAATTCAATTTACGCTAGAAATGCTGCAATTATCTAGCTACAATTTTTTTAAATTTTCGGTTTGGGTATGAAAAATGCTCGCTCCATGCATTAATTTAGAAAATTTGGTGGACAGTGTAGCGAAACAAAAATTTGAAAATTTTCACTTAACAAAATCAGCGAGATACAAAGAAATGAAATGAAGAAAAAATTCGAGGCCATAATATTAAATGACGCAGATATGAATAGCTACAACAGACGAATTTGTAAAATTATTGGAATGGTAACTTTGAAGTTATCTCTGCGATACAGACGATAACATTCCAATCGTGTTTCTCATACCACTTTTAATTTTCGACTAAGATGACAGTTCTAAGCCAGCAGGCGGCTAAGTTCGGAAATACACATACATACACAGGATAGCTACATAAAACAGTTATTTTTTACGCTATGCGGCGCGGCACCCAATATGCCAGACGCAATTTTTATATAACTCGGCTACTTTCTCTGTCAATTTTTGCGTTTAAGTAGTATTTTTGCGAGTTTTTTCTCGTTTATCTTTCTCTTATTAGTATTGTACATTCGTCTTAGTTGACTGCTTTGTCTGTTTTTTTTTCATTTTTATACTTATTGCTAGCCACATTAGCCACAAAAGCACAATAGTTAAGTTCGGTTTATTTAGTTGTTTGCGTTATGCCTGTCTGTTTTGTTTTGTCATTAGTTATTGGCACTTAATGTGCCAGACAAATTTTATTAGACGTCGGTAATGATCAGCGAGTCCAGGGTTAATTTGTTATTTAACATTGCCATGTCAAGTGAGTTCAATGTTATTGTAATATAATAGGTATTTGTTTGTATGTAACCAAGTAGCTTTCTTATTTTTTGCTTGCTTTTATGGTTTCATTTCAATTCGTGAAGACGTCAAGTGAAATTTGATAAATGGTTTTTCATTTTAAAGTTGTAGTGCTAAATTGAATTTCACATTAGTGGCTGTCAATTGGCTTTCAATTGGGAATAAATAGATGTTTTATTAAAGTCATTAGGGAATGTAGGTATACAGTTTTGAAATAAGTACTTAAATATAGCTTTTGATTTTCTAAAAATTCAAACAGTAATATAAATACATTTGCCGCAATGCCAGGTTATTAGTAAATCAAAAAAATGAAGAACATTAAGAGTCGCTACTTTGGATACACAGATACTGTAATTTTGAAGTTTTACTCTGACTATAGAACTGTTTACTAAACAACTTGAGAGCAGGGGAAATGCATGAAGAGCACTTAAGAGGATAAAAAAAGTTTTACCACGTAAAGCATTACGTCAGAGATTCACCATATTTCGAGGGTATTGCGTCGATAATCGCATCCCTGCTGTACGAGGTGCGTCCATTAATCTGCCACCACTCCTTCGTTCATTCCCCCCTCTGATAAGGTTTGAAGCCACTGTTGGAGTAACTGTAAATATTGACGAGCCACATCTAATATACATACATATATACCTTTCAGTTTAGCTTGCGTCGGTTTCAGTTATCGAACGCACAACAAATTTTATGAGGTGTCTGCCACACCCCGCGAGTGGTCGTTCAAAAGACGTAAAAGTCAAAATGGCCTGTGAAAATTGCCACAAATATGTATAGAAAATTCCATGGACCGTGACGGTTATAATTTTCATTAAAAAAGTTACTTTTTAATGGTTATTTGTTGAGTTTTATTATTATTGGATGAGAAAATAATTGTTATTTCTTGAGTTTTACGTTTTGCTCAAAAGAGAGGCGCTATTTCTTGAGTTTTATTTTTTCATAATCATTATATCTTAAAGTATATTTTTTGCAATTATTTTCTGAGTTTTTATATTTTGATCAGAAAACAAAACATAGTTTTTATGTAAAAAACGCCTAAATATTAAGTTTTATATTCTGAGCGATAAATAAAACTCCAAAACTGGAAATAAAAAATTGAGTGATTTTTTTAAAAATAATACACAAGAAAAATAAAAATCAAACCGCTGAAGGTAGTCCTTGTTAAAAGGAGTATGTTACTTTAACTCTCATACACGTAGCATTTTCTCCTTCTCATAATTTTTTGAGTTGAAATTGATGAATCTTAATTTGCGGTCCCTGGAAAAATCAATTTTTTTTAAAGTCACTTTCCTATTATATGACGAAGTTAGAATAAATAAAGTACTTAGTTTTGTTAGTTTTTACATACAATTTTTTAAACATAAAGTCTAAAATTTAGTGAGGTTACAAATAAGAAAAACAAACTAAAAACAAGGTATTCGATTTTCCCAAAGTTCCTATGGGGTGTAAAATATAAACCGCTAGCGATTGCGTTCAAAAAAAAGATTTCGTGATATGCAAAAAAGTTATGGTGTAGACCAAGTATAATTTTTTTCGACATAAACTGCTTTCAGGTCGATAACTTTTATCTATGTTTTTCCGTGTAGTATATTTTTATTTACCCAATTCTGCCAAGTACAATTAATTTTCGGTTATTATTTCAGAATCGAATGTAAATTCCTTTCCAGCGAGCTATTTTTTCGTACATGTATCTGAAAAAACGCCACAGAGAGGGTTTAGTGAATTTTGCATTCGTTGCCATGCTGCTTGGATGCGAAAGTAAGTCTCTGGATTTAAGTTATACATCGTAAAATATCTTTAAACTCGTTTTCACCAAAGTAGAGTTTTTTTTTAGCTGAGTGAGACTTTCCGCCAAGGTATTGTCTAAGTTTTCAAAATATTTAAAAGCCAAAACATGTAAGTAGCTTCAAAATAACAAAAAAATTCAAAATCTATTTAGTGTATTCTTTGCAATTTATTTAAAAAAAAAATCGTTCTATTTCGACAAATTTTAATTATTACCTATGCATTATAAAAAAAATATTTTGTTGCACAATAAAATGTCTTGCAATAGGGACGCCACAAAAGTAGACCGATAGCGACATCAAACGACGCCATATTTTTTCCCGCTCTGTTGACATTTCTCTTCAGTAAGGTTTCCCATTTCATCATGGAAAGATATACGATCCAACAACAAGTCGAAATTATTAAAATTTACTACCGAAATTCGGAGTCAATGGCCTCAACTTTAAGAGCGCTACGTCCAATTTATGGTGGTATTTATGGTCGTCGTAATTTCTGGCTGAATGGCTTCGTCAATAAGCAAAATATGCGTTATTGGACAGGCAGCAATCCACACGTACTCCATGAGTCAACATTGCATCCCGAAAAAATTACGGTTTGGTGCGGTTTATGGGCGGGCGGCGTCATTGGGCCGTACTTCTTCCGTGACGATCAAGACCGGCACGTTACTGTGAATGGGAATCGCTACCGCTCAATGATAACCGAATATTTTTGGCCCACCGAATTGGATGATGTGGACTTGGACAATATGTGGTTCCAACAGGACGGCGCCACAAGCCAAACAGCGGATATCACAATCGATTTATTGAAAACCAAATTGGTGAACGTGGTTTCTCATGAAATTGCCCAGTCAATTGGCCGACTCGGTCGTGCGATTTGACGGCGTTAGACTATTTAAAAAAACTTTTGTAGCGTTCCTATTGCAAGACCCGATACATGAAACTAACAGATATGTTTGATAAACATTCGTAAAAACACAATCCGTATATAGTAGAAGTTTTGATATAAATTTCATTTAAACTTGAAAAAAAAGTTATATAAAGTAATACTTTGGGTCCAACGGATCCGGATGGTAGGTTCCATCTAGCAAAAATTTTCTATGCGAATACGAATTACTTAAAATTGTTAAGTAATCGAAGTTTAGGAGTTTCGTTAATTCAAAAGCATACTAAAAATAATAAATATTAAAAGCGCATTCGGGTCAGTTGAACAAGTCGGATAGACATTGGATTAATGAGAGGTAATAATTGCGCATGGTTGAGATAATTGCTATCGAAAGTTTGGTGGCTAGTTTTAACAACGTGTGTAAGAGGTAGCTTACGGCGCTATGGACGAAAGAACTTATCACGAACTACGCTTCGGCATTCTTATATCTTTACATTCTTTATATTAAGTTAATTTACATAATAAAAATCCATTATTTTTGCATTAGATTGAAGGTTTTATTTAGCATAGTTAGAATGATCCGAATATGCCCCATTTTTCTCGATAACTTGTTGTCAATTTGAGAGTAGTTTCATAATTCCACTATCTGTGAAACCTATGACCCTATTGCCAAAAAACTGGGACAGTCACAAGTTTCTCTTGAGGTGAATTTTTTCACCAGCAAAATCTTTTGCCGTAGTAGTAATCAGTTGGTACCAGCTCGGCTCCTTAAGGTGGATGCCTAAGAACCTACCAATCAAGCTTCCGGAGTTTCTGATGAGTCTTTATCGATGTGTGTACCCTAGTGATGTGATGAAGTAACACAATTTCTCTCCTAGTGGCCATATCTGATCGGACCGCGTGTTCAAACAATACGGAGATCAAACAACTAGAAAACCATCTGAACGGTGATTTAGTACGAATTCTTATTCTTCTAACGCCATACAGCATATTCCGATCGCACTTATGCAACACGAGATATAGATTACTAAACCCATCTATTGGAAAAATAGTGGATTTATTTTCACTCGACCAAATATATAGTATATAGAGTTGTACATTTAAATATGTGTTCATTCCTGTCTAAATATAAATTGTTTGGTGCTTCTAACTGACGCTGTCCTTTGTCTGTCGTTTCAGTGTTTAATTGCTATTCTCAAATTGTTCGGGACAATTTCCTTTGCACTCTGTCACATTTCACCAAATTTTCGCTTTTTTCTATGAGCATTTTTCTATCTCTGATTTTAGATATTTTCCATCTTATATGTTAGTATTTTTTATATTGGTTTTTTTTTTGTTTCTTTTTTTTGTTTTTTTTTGGTATTTCGTCGCCTACTTAGCACGTGCTAAGCTTTCATTTAGCAGAGCAGCCAATGTGGATGATACAAAAAAAAAAGGGGCGAAAAAATGAAATCAAGAAAGCAACATACAAGAACACAAAATGGACAGCGGTGTTTCGCAAGTCAGGTCAATGCAAGTGACTTGTGTTTAATTTTTTATTTCGTTCAGACAAACGAAATGAAATAAATTTTATTAAAAATACCACTTAAAACGTTTGCAATGCATTATTTTTTCAATTTTTTTCGCTTTTTTGGCAACGATTGATATTTGCTGCAGTCAAATGCCCTACTGCACTACCTCAATAGTTCTGATTCGTTTGTGTTGTTTCCCTTTCCACAGTCTTCTGTGTATCACACATATTCGATACACTTTAGCTTTCAAACAACATTTCAACGCGCAAAATTTTAATTTACTGCTCATCAGTTTTTCAACTTCCGTACGTCACTGACACAGAAGAAGCACTGGCACTAGCCCCCCAGCTCTTATAAAAAAATATAATATATTTTTTGACTGACCGTCGTAATTTTGCTGCAGCATTTTATCTGATTTCTATTTTAGAGTTGTTGGCATTTGTTTTTGTATTACCTTTTTTGTTGTTGTTGTTGCTGTAACGTGTCAGTACAATAACTTCACTCGTTTCGTACCGAAGTGATTTTCTTCAATTTCAATTTGCAGCAAGGTCCTTTCGCTTACTTTGTGTCATCTGTGAAAATACTAAATTTCCAGTATTTACGATGACCCAAATGGAAGTGTGACAAGTGGAACGGTTCATGTACGTGTATGTGTGTGTGTATGTGTTTGTATGATCGCTAGTGTGGACGTGAATTCTACACGCAATCTTGGTACATTCCCTACTAATCAACCCAATACTGGTTGCTCTGTACGTTCCCTGTAGGAAAAAAGCAGATATTCTAAAAAAATTTATCATTTTAAAAAATAACTGGAAGTCAACTGCTTTGAAACAAAATTATTTAGATTGTTGATCTAAGTTGCAAAAAGTAGATATGTACGTATGTGTACTATAAAAATTTTTCCGTGGTAAAAAATATATATTTTCAAAAAATTATATGTATATCTTGATAAAAATGTAATTACCTTTATTAATTACTATTTTTAATATTTTGTAGATAAATACTATCGCTCTTGTTTAAAATCGACCATCTAGCTATTCGACAACAACTGTCGCAACTGTAATCTGTTGATGGTTGAGAATCGAGCAGCAAGTAATCGAATAACCGTTTCCGTTTCGATTAATCGCTCACCATCGAGTAGTCTGAAAATCGAACAGTGACAGTTACTCGCAATAAATTTACTAAAACTTCATTATAGTAGAAGGTATTCAGACCCGTTTAAAAAACAAATATTTCTCGAAAGAAAACAACTAGTCGAAAAAACGAAAATGATTAGTCGAAAAAGTCGAATTAGTCGAAAGGAAACGGTTAGTTGATTATGTGAAGTCGATTATTTTTTTAAACAACTGTTGCTAATCGATTAACCAGTTAGTCCATTAGTCGACAAACAAGAGCTCTAATAAATACTACCTATATTCATTTGGTTTAAAATATGCAGACTTATAACTGGCCGAAATGAAACTGTTTTTTAAATTTTGACATTAAAAGAATATTTTTTTTAGACTACTAGTGGCGGTGGTGTTTTACTTTAGTTAATTTTGTTTAACATAAAATTAAGAAATTAAAAAAAGGTCAGACAAATTCTGAAAAAAAACTTGAAAACAAAAATTTAAAAAAAAAATTTATTTTGACCAGCTTAATCGCAGCACGTTTTCAACTAAATTTTATGTAATTTAAAGCGCATTAATTGTTTTTCGGAAAAAAAAATAGCAAAAAATGAAGAATAATAGAGACTAAGTGTGCGAGGCAAAGGGAGAGAGAACATTTCAAAAGATATACAATATTACAAAAATTTGGATAAAAATATTACGTTCATTTAATAGTTACACATCGTTGGTTAGTAGTTCAATTAGTAACTATATAAAATAAAATTATGTGAAGACCACATTTCTTGCAAAAAAAGTTAGTTGCCTTAAATAATCATGCAAAATTTAACTTTAAATCTCCTCTGAGTATCATGTATGTATATCATATATACATATTTATTATATATGTACATGCATAATTTGTTGACCTTTTGATTACTACAGGCGTTTTCGCAGCTTAATACTTTCGCATATACTTACATTCGAATTTTAAAGCTAAAACAGCACTTTTAATGAAATTATATAGATCTTCTCAGGTAGATTTATATATACCCATATTTTATATGTGTACATATGTATGTAGGTAACTAACATTTTAAGTCAACAAAGTTTATTAGATTTGAGGTAAGTCGAAATATGGGATTTTCTGCAAATCTGGACTACAGAGCCATCTAATGGATTTTTATACATATTTTCAATTTTTTTTTTTTTTTCAAATATAGTATACGTATTCATGTATAGTCTTATTTTAAATTAATCTTATAGGCCAATAATATCAATACCGGATTATAGTTACGGATTTTTCGAATAGGTCGATGACATATTTTCTGCCACTCCCTTAATATACACACGTTTCTAATTGCTATGCATTTAATACTTGCAATTTCGAACACTATAATAAGTCATTGGGGATTGGCTTTGCTAAAAAAAATACATAAGCTAATTAAAACAATCGATTCTTAATTAAAATTGTAGTAGAAAATTGCATAGACTGTGATAACCATGCGGTACATAACGCAACAAACTGAGACAAAAGGGAAGAAATTTTCATTCGGGTATATTACTGAAGCCGTCGCAGTCCGTATTTCCTTGAAATTTTGGAAAAGTATCGCTTAATCCATCGAATATACTTTGGATGTGGTCCCTCGTAGCTATTCGGACTAGGCGATATCTATATCTTATGCGCATCCATCGGTGTAACACTGCCCAAATAACGCAGATTAGAAAGAAGTTAAATGCTGTTTCGTTTCTTAATTCGATCAATTTGAATTCTAATATCAATCAGAGAATGTTAAGTTTGTTTCTGTATGATAAAATAAGCAAACACATTATTTGCACTACCTATGGCGACGAACGTAGCAGTGCTTTTTTCAGTATGCAAATAGGAAAACAACAACAAATCCATACCAAAGCTATTGAGCAGAACAATTTCTCATCTTCTTATGTTCATCTGCCCGCTGATGCTCTGCCTATCAAAGCGATCGTTGCACTGCTTTGATCACTCGAGAAATTTAAAAACCTCTCCACCCAAATAGTATGCAATTGGTTGGTTGGGGGAATTCTAATTCCAAAAAGTTTGTGAAAAACCTCAGACCACTCGCTTTAATTTGATATATCATTTGTCTCTGTGCGGTAAGTAGTTTTTCAAAAAGTAGGTACTTAAAAAAATTGATCTGTATGTGATCTGCAAAAATGTTTTAACAATTTTACTCTTCTTTCCTAGAAGTTTCACATGAAAAAAAAACACAATTTACTGTCATTTCAAAACCCTACCCATACAAAAAATTTAAATAATATTTGTTTCAGCTGAGCAGGTACATACCCATATAACTGCATTTTTTTAAATGTTTGTGCCTGTAAAGCCGTGTAACTGAACAAGAAATCGATACGAAAATAAAAATTTATTTACTATATATACATATTTTTAAATATGTAATTGGAAACGGACAGGTTTGAAAGTATTTTGTAATTAGATTGATTCTAACACAGTGTGAAATAAATAGAATTTCAAAAAGTTTGAAATAAAGACATTTGATTGCACCTAAAAAAACTAAGTTTGATGTGCTATCTCTCGAAATTTTGTACTTTCTTTTGAAATATTAGCTTTCTCCTAGAACAGTTAGTTGCTTACAAGAAAAAAGAAAGAATTTAAATTTTTAAATTGTTCTCAAAGTAATTACATTTCCGACAGGGTTCACACAACTACACACACACACACACATAACATCTTCACAGCACCCTTTTACGCACGTATGCACACACACACACACACACACACACTCACGCCGACACGCTCATCAAACTAGAATCACAATGAATTTTTACTTCTATTATAACTATTCACCGAGAAGTCAAAAACAGAGACGTGACACTTGGCGAGTGCTAGCGTGTCAACGTATCTGTGTTAGGACAATTGCTTGTTGGAACTAAGTTTCGAGTATGTCCATGTGTGTGTCTGCGTGTGCTTGTGGTTGATTTGCCAGCGGGAATGTGCCAAATATTTGAGAGTTTATTTCGTTTTTGGAATCGCACGTCTCTCTAGGGATATGTGTAAATTCATAAGTGTGTGTGTGTGTGTGTGTGTGTGTGTTGGTCCATAAGTGGACTTGAGGAACCGAACTAGCAGCAAGTAAGTGTCGTAGATGATGATAAGCTTAGTTGATGCAGGAAAAGCACGCACTGCTGCAGTTATTGGAAATATGACGACTTCTACGAATTTATGCATGACCACTCATATTTTCAGAATTATTGGAATGGACGGTGTGTGTAGTTATATATAATATGTGCTATTTAGTTATTGCATAATATTAAGGTGGCTCAGAAAGAGAAAAAGGGGATTAAATGCCCTTAACTACCAAATGGGTTAAACGGCCTCAGTACGTTTTTCGAGTTGTATATTTCAGAATCAGAATTTCATGTTTTTCCTTTAAATTGACATAAATTATAAGAACAAATTTTAGTTTGCATTAACATTTGTCTTTTGGCAAAGCTAATATTGAAATTACACAATGCTTCCAGTAGAAAACACCAAGTTTTCTAGAAACACATAATAACAATTAATTGTTGGTTGAGTTTAAAGAAAGCCATTCAAATTTTTACATCTGAGAATAATTTTTTAATGCACCAATAGCAGTCATTTTTTTTGCAGTTATTCTGGAAACGCCGCAGATGCAGTTCTGCCTATATTTAGTTATTAATTACCCTTTGCATCAGTAATCAGAAAATGTATTTTGTACTCAAAAATATGTTCTCGACGAGACGAACAATTTGCGATATCTTAATATTTTATATAAAATATTTGTGTATAATTTCATTAAAATTGACTTTAAAAAACGTGGCAACCCTCTTCAAAATATACATTTCAACCGAAGCAAATGGTTTGCCATCCACATTTTACAATCTCATTAAATTTGTGTATAATATAAATGAATTCGAATTTTCAAGCAGGTGGCAATCTTCTGTAATATATTATTAGCCGTAAGCCTTCCCCTCAGAAAAAACAAACCGTCTGACATCCATATTTCGTTTAACTTGTGTATTATTTATTAAAATTCGACTTTTCCAACAGATGGTAACCCTCATAAATTTAGCTGTGAATCCTTTTGATGAGACGAATCCCTTGACACCCATTTTTATTATTTCACAGTATTTGTTGTACAGTTATATTAAATTCCACTTTTTAAACGGGTGGCAACGCTCTCCAAAATAAAGTTATGAATCTTCTGCTTCGCGAAACTGACCGACTGACACCAAAACTTTTATCTGTCATATGACTTGGGTATAATTAAATTAAATTCCAATTTTCAAAAAGGTAGCCACATCTTCCTAGCATAAATTATACTTTACGACCTATTTTTGTGCGTACCAAATATTTATACAAAATTTTGTAAAAATCTGTCGACCCGTTTCGACCGCAAACACCGTGGCAGGGGATTTTTGTATATAAGATTATAAAAGCTTATCCTTATTAATTATCTCGATATAAACTAATTTAAATTTTCAAAATGCTTTTATCTCAATATATATATTATAAAAGTATTTTCATAAAAATAACGATAGAGAAAAAATTATTTACGTCCATTTCTGGTCGAGTTCGAAATCATTCCGGGCCCATTCCGGGACTACTTGGGACCGTTTCGGAACCGTTTCGGGAGTATTCCGAGACCATTTCGGAATTAGTTTCAGATTATTTTGGAAACCGTCACGAAATATTTCCGAAATGGTTACGAAATTATCCCGGAATAGTTTCGAATTTCACGACCTAAAAAATTTTGTTTCACTAATAATTAGTCTGATAATAGTTATTATGATACATATATTTATATATATATATATATAAATCTAAAAATAATAGTTGTGCTCATTTGCGGATAGAACCAACCCAATTTTTTTTTCAAGAGATCGAGTCATACATATGCGAAAATACTACTTTATCCATTTTTCGAAGTTAACCTCCGAAATCGAGAGATCGAAGTTCGATATTGGACCTTTGCTAAACTAAATAAGTAAATATATGGGCACTGTATGCATTTTACTTTAACTTTTTGAGTGTTCAAGGGTAAAGATCTTTTGTTTTTTTTTTTTATTTTGTATTTAGAAGTTTTGTAGAAACTTTTTGGAATCACCGCATTTAAACTTACTCAAAGTTACGTAATTAAAAAAAAAAAATTATATTTTAAGGATTTATATCTTTAAATTATTGTAATCATTCAATGAATAATTACGTGTTTTATAATTGTAGGTTGCATTTTTTTGATTAAAAATGGTTGCTTTAATTGTAATCGGCAAGGGGTGAAATCCGCTGTTGTCATTTTGACCCAATCATTGTAGAAGGGTTAACTTACGAGCAAATTACGATGAAACGAAGTCATTTTACCTTGAAAAATCCGTCAATAAATGAGATGAGATGAAACGAGGTATTCATCATAAATCGAGAACCAAATCAAGTACAAATCAACGCCGGCTTTAAATTTTTCGATAATAATCGAAAAATTTGTTCTCCCAAAACCAAACATACATGTGAATAAATTTTGAAATATTAGCAATTCCCTCAACTCTTTCTTGATTTTTACAGCATCTAGAAGCTTTCTTCGTGATCGTGAATTAAAAAAAATAAATGCTCACAATAAAGTTGAAATATGCACAATCTCACATTTTTTCCTTTGATTAAAGAACTAGGCAACCCTGTTGCTACCTGCTCTCTAAATTGGGAATGAAACGCGTGAACGCGCTTTGTTTATGCGAAGTCATTTGTAGGAAAGTAGATAATTTATGTGGCCGCATGAGCTTATTTTAAATGGCAGTAAAGGGAGACTAAATTCGGATATGGGGCTCCATTTTCCATACATCCAAGCGAAATGGTGCGTTGGTCGATTTTCATACTCCAAAGTAAAATAAGCGGTTAAATATTGACTGTTGTCTTGGATGAAAGTAAATTTCGATAAATACTTTTTATATAAAAATTACTTTTTGCGAGATTCAGCTACACAATTCGGATTATGAATAACCATCGTGTTTTTATTTCTAATAGAAATTGCGGCACCTTAATGCACATAATTCTATAAACACAGTATCTATTCATGTATGCATGTGCGTTTGCTTTAGGGTTGGCTCAGTCGAAAGTGTCAAATAGAAATTGGAGCACGATTCTGTTTTCCTATTGCCACATATGCAGCTATTTTAGTTGCTGCAGTAGCTGGTGGCACTCTTTCAACATTACTGCAGCTCGATTAGTTTACTTTCTTATTATTTGCTTTACAATTCTCCAAAACTTCTACACACTTATCTACAAACATTATCTACATACATTCAGATATTTCTGCACAAGTGCTTAATTCAATTTTCCAGATTTGAAATTGCATTGTAAATACTATATACAAACATAAGTACATATATCTTCAACATGCTGTACAAATATTATAAAAATGGCTGGTGCCAATTGTATTTTAGTACTTCGTGAAATTTATTTCAATTATCTTCACACATGTAGTAGATGTGTGAACATTTATTGAAAATAAATATTTCGTAAGTCATTTGCTGATGATGGTGATTTATTTGAACTAAATAAAATATCGTATTTAGTAAAGAATGGTCATAAGGCAATTCAATTTGCAACAAAATTCTATTGTTTATCATCGCCCACACACTTACGGTGCGACATAAAAGTCTCTTATAATACAAATGTGCCCCAGGGATTGTCTTGTTTGGATTAGTCATGAATGAAGTTATGCGCTCGTTAACTAGCAGAAGTTTAAGCCTTTGCATATCATTTGGGTTCATATTTTCTAACGAAATAAATTCCATTATTAGCAGCAGTGTCTGCTTCATTTATAGTTCCATCACTTTCGGCTTCACTTTCAATATTGAGCTCGATAATCGGCTTTTTTAGCAACCAAATCTTGTAAATTTTTTTCTCAGTTTGTAATTTTGATGCAAGTTAGCTAAATTTTTATAAATCTTGCATACAGTTTAAAACTCGGATTTATATGATGTTTGTTAGAGAATTTCATATTTTATAATTGAAAACAAGCGGAAATTAAATACAAGAAAGATAAATTAGAAAAAAATTGGTAATATATGGTGCGTCTATAATTTGTAACGGAGTGTATTGGCCGTGAGGCAAATGTTTTTCATCGCTATGTACTTTTTCCGGATTACCATCTTACCATCAGATCCATTTTCATTCCAGGGATGCGCCCCTTTATTCATAGTATGAAATTTTTTGTTTGCAACTAAGTGTCTTTGTTTTTTTTTTTTTTTTGATGTAGTTCTTTCAATAGTTTTGTTAAAGAACTCGATTTTTCTTTCTAGAGGATCGACAATTTTGCAGTTCAAAGAATTATTTTCTTGGAAACTATGCAGCAATTTGATATATTTTTCCTGCATAAAAAGTCCCATGCAAATTGAATAGACAGGGTTAATCTCAAACGCGAGTAGATAAAAAAAAGGCTTTATAAAACCAAAATGTAAAATTAGACATATCGTTTTTCCAAACAGCACAATAAAGAAACGTCTCTGTTTTTTTTTTGGTTTTTTTGTTTTTTGCATAAAACTGACTTTAACAGTAGAAAGTATGTAGAAATGTTAACATTTTGTATATTAAAATTTGGATCATTTTATTCTACATTTAGATCAGTTTTCAGAATTTTGATTCGTAAAACTGTGTTAAAAAACATTGAGGAAAAACGACTCTAAGTTGGGAAAAAACCTATGAAAAATTTTTCAGCACACTGTTTCTAAAAATGTAGACAATTTGGGTGACATTTTAAGAATCAACGGACTCAAATTGATTGAAAATGTGATATAGCATTAAACATTTTTTCTGGCTGTTGCACGGTTGAAAGAAAAAGTTTTTAGCAGATTTTAAACTGAAGAAAGGTGTTAGGCAAACATTTAAATTTAAATAACTTATACGTTTTCAGCCCGATGTTTTTAAAATAAAACTTTACTTTAAGCAATAATTTTTAATTATTTTTTTTAAAAGGCTTTTAGAATAAAAGAAACGAATAAAAATAAACAATTATCGAAAAAAATTCGAAAATTTCTTATTTTTTGCATTTTAAACGCATAGAACTCAAAAATTACCTTTCCGAATTATACAAAAGTTATATCAGCGTAAGGAAGCTGAAAGTATATTTAGAGCGGGTACTCAGAGACGGTTCATATGAATAGATATTTTGGTAATTTTGTAGCAATAACTAACAAAAGGACCTCGAAAACAGAGTGTTTTATATCGTAAAAAACGCAGCTTTGGAAAAATAAGTGAAACTCTTTTCTTGTTCAGGCACCCAAAATTATCAAATCTTTATAAACTAGTGTTATCGAATATAAATTGTTATTCATTTAATATAAACACTCAATTCCAGTATTTCATTAATTCAAACTTTATTGCTAATTAATTTACTTCAATTTTAATGTAAATTTTAATTAAATCAACACTAGATGCCAAACAAACAAAACACCTCTAATTCGTGCAAGCGCCAATGCAAAGAAGAGGAAGAAGATAAATTTATTGTCTCTGTTCAAGCAAATAACTTGCTTTTTGTGTTTAAAATCTAAGAACCATAACAAAACACCATCCAAAATTAACTAGCTGCCATCAAAGGGAAACACGACACTTTATTATTAAAACAATGTGTGTTTTTGTATACACAGGTAACGTTGTACTTGAAAATAAGTTTTAAACAACATATTTTTCTCAATTATTTGATAATTTGTTCCTGTTAACAGAAATAAAAACGATGCAAAGCGATACAGCCCCCCATCAGCTTAATAAAAATAATAACAACTTTATTATATAGATAGTTTGATGCTGAAACGCAAAACATACATAGATGCTACAAATTATTATGTGAATGGGAATTTCATGCAAAACAATAACAATATATGTACATATATATTTATATGTATAAAAACAAAATGCCAGCAGCAAGAACAATGGTAACAACTTGTGGCATCGGTTAAAACTTTTGGGCCAAAACTAACAACAAATACTTGCAAAATTTTCGGTTATTTTTACATGCTACACACTTGTTTATTTAGTTATACATTTATGCTGGGCTTTGTTGGCAGTTACAATACGAAAGGTAGATAGGTGAATAGCGGCTAACAGGCAGAATAGTATGGCCAAAAAGCCAACTGTGTATTAAACCATCAAAAACATTTCGGTGTTGGGTTGCCATTCATATGTAATATATATCTACATATATAAAGTATGTATGTACGTCTGTGTCTTTCTGAATGCAGTACTCCTACAACTGGCTGGCTGCTGCTGCTGCAACAACAAGGACATTTGTGGCAAGCAGCAACAGTGTTACAAGAATTTACTTGTAGTTGCACTGTGACAATTTTTATGTTAGACTTATTTTACACCAACGACCACGCACCACGAGGTACAAGTTGCAACGATTTACATCTGAAATTCACACAGCCATATGTACGTATATAAAGTTTACATGTATGTGTATGAATATGTGTGTGGCAAACAATGGCATTAACTGTAGTTTTGTTATCTATTATTGTGGACATTTTTTGATACCCGCTGCAGACAGTAGTCAACAACCATAAAATGCAGTAGAAACTTTCCGCAATAAATGCATACATGTACATATTCGTATGTATGTATATATTTATTAAGGTGTCTCAAAAAAAAAAAGTTCCATTATTTCAACGGAATTATACCTACAACTTGTAGGTTCTTAGACTACCGCCAAAAATATTTCCCAAACGAATAATGGGATTTACTTAAGCTGGAATGATTTGAAAATACCTGCTAAAATGCAGTGTTTTACACAAAAAAAAACATTCGTACATCCAAAAGCGCGAACCAGATGTAAATCTTCTTTGCCGACTTCTTAAAGCGATAGAACGATTAATATGGCAGTAGTCGTTAGTGGTAATTAGTAGTAGGAATAGCTGTGGAAGTAGTAGTAGCAGAAACTAGTAGTTGTAGTAGCTAGTAGTAATAGTATCTAATTATTAGCACCATTAATAAAAATTGTAGTAGTAATCAGTAGTAGGATTAGTAAAAATAGTGGCAGAATTTAGTTAAAATAGTTGTAGTTATCAGAAGTAGCATTATTAAAAATAGTAGTTGAAATTAGTAGAAATAGTAGTAGTAATTAGTAGTAGCATTAATAAAAATAGTAGTAGAAATTATCAAAAAATGTTGGCAGTAATTAGTAGTAGAAGAAATAGAAATAAAAGTAGTAACTAGTAGTACCATTATTGAAATTAGTAGTAGTGATTAGTAGTACCATAAATAAAAAGAGTTGTAGTAATTATAAGGGGTAGTAGCATTTGTAAAAACAGTAGTCGAAATAAGTGCAAATAGTAGTAATAACTAGCAGTAGTATTAATAAAAATAGTAGTAAAAATTAGACAAAATGCAGCAGTAATTAATAGTAGTTCGTTCCCACGACAGTCGACTCTGCGATATCGGAACGACCAGGATTTATATCCGGCCAAGGACTGTCACTTCAGCAGCATTCCGAAAAATTTTATGGCGAATGTTTTATGCTGTTACAACAACAACACCAGCAGAATTAGTAGGAGTAGTAGTAGTAATTATTAGAAGTAGCAGTAGTGGTCGTTGTGATGGTAGTAGTAGTAGATGTAGTATTTGTAGCAGTTGCAGTGGTGAACGAGTCCCAAACTACTGAAAGGTCGTAAAATGGTCCCAAAATATTTAATCTGAAAATAGTGCCGAATCGGACCTGAACTTATCCTCAAATGGTCTTGTCGCCACCTCAGTATGACTTTCATTACCCGATATCGACTCGGCCTTCGTGACGCGATTTCGACGCGACCCTCGTTAGGACGAAGTCGGCTCCAAATTAAGTAGCAGTTTTGTGAGACAGTTTTCAATGGTATATCTTCAAAAAAACAGTTGTAACTAACTTTAGAGACAACTTTTTCTCGAATGTGGAATTTGTAACAAAGTGTAAACCTTAAAGGTTGATATCAGTAGTTTTGGTTTGAACAATGTTGTTAGGTTTTTCGAAGAATCTCGACTGCAGATCTATCTAAAAGATACAATATATATATTTTTGTATTCAATGTCATTTAAATCGGTTTATAAAAACCATTTCTAATCGCACCTGCAGCATACTGCTCAAAAACCATTAATATCGGACCTCAACGGAGTTTCTTGATAACTCGACTCTGGCGCCACCTAACGTACTCATTTTTCGTAACAAATACTTTTGTCGCACCCGTATTATACGTTTTTAATTTTATCAGAATCGGATTGTAAAAAAAAAGATTTTCTGAAAAACTCGCCCATTAGCGCCACCTAGCGCATGTATTTTTCATAAAAGTGTTTTTTATTTTACCATCACTATTTCTTTCTAACATCATCAATGTTGGACCATAAATAAAAGTTTTTGAAATATCTCGACTCAAGCGCCAACTAACGGATTAAAAAAATATAGCCTATGCCCATCCACAAGTGTAGGAAATATAAAATCCAAAATTGGTTAGTTTTTTAGCCAACACAAAGATATTTTTTTATACATACATATATACAACTAAGTGGATAACAATGTTTTATTGTCCAATTGTTATTTGGATTTTTTAAAAACGTATTAAGAGAAATGAATACTGAATGAAGGTATTGTACTTTTTAGATAATTAATCCGCTCACAAAGGGTGAAACTTGTCATCAAATATTTCAGGCGTTCTTTTCTTTGCAGATAAGAAATAATTTTTAGGATTGAACTTCTATATCATAGCTAATACCCGAGCAATAAATATTGTAACCAATAACATTTTCTATTGTGACTGTAAAACATTAAGAACCAGCAAGTGGACCCACGGGTATTCTACGATTAAAATAAAAATAAGTTCAGATGGAAAAACGGCTTAAGCTTAAAAGGACTACAAATCACTTTAAAAAATTCCAACTACTGAATTATTATATAAATAACCTTTATGATGTTTTCAAATTTACCAGCTAACGTATCAAAATCTTAATATTTTTTCGAAGTATTTATTTCGATGAAGAGTGATCCATCCTAATGTACAAAGCTACAGTTGTTAGTGTTTTCTTTTTTTTTTTTTATTTGGCTTGTTGCAATGTGTAGACAATCCACAAAGTAGACAGACCGTCGCGTCGCAAATTACACACATTGGGGAAATAACTCGCTAAATTTGAGTGCAACAAAGTGCAGACTAGCCGAGTCGTCGTTGGTAGCCCAGCAAACTGTAGAGTTTATTTCTTTTTAGTTTAAACAAATTTCTATATAGAAGGAGATATGAAACAGATATACCATTGACTGACGAATTTCATGTCTAGTTTAATTCATCCATTGGCCGGCAATAGAATAGCAACGTTAATATTCATTAAAAAAAAAAAATGTGGAACATTTTATTCATACACGAAAAGTCACAAAAAATTAGTGAAAAAGTGACTTATGATATATGTATGTATAACTTAGAAGAATTATTTTCTGTCATTATTTCGAAAAAATTAAAAGCACTAAAATTACAATTTTTTTACCTTTAAATCTCTTTCCTTATGTTTCAAAAATGCACAACTAATATTTATTCGCTTTTCTGATTTCACGAGCAATACCAATAAAAATCATTGGCGAAAATTTGTTCAAAACCTAGCTCGAATATAGCAATCTCATCCTTATGCTATACAAATTGAATTTTTACTTTTTGGTACCACTATTTCTACTACTTATTACCACTATCTTTACTAATTTCTACCACTATTTTTTTACTACATTTTACCACTATTTTTACTTCTTTCTACCACTATTTTTACAGTCCTATTACTGATAACTCCCACTATTTATACTTACTTCTACTACTATTTTTACTAATTGGTACCACTATTTCTACTACTTTTTACCACTATTTCCACTAATTTCTAACACTATTTTTTATTAATTTCTACCACTATTTTTACTACATTTTACAAATATTTTTTTTCAAATTTTTACCACTATTTTTATAACTTTCTTCCACTATTTTTACAGTCCTATTACTGATAACTCCCACTATTTATACTTACTTCTACTACTATTTTTACTACTTTTCACTACTATTTTCACTAATTTCTAACTCTATTTTTACTACTTTCTACCACTATTTTTACTAATCCTATTACAGCTTACTCCCACTATTTAAACTTATTTCTACTCCTATTTTTACTAATTGCTACCACTATTTTTACTAATGATACTATTGTTACTACGGCTACTTTTATTAATTTTTACTACTAGAAGGAAGTTTTAACCGTTACGGTTCCAGAATATTTTCTAACTGAGTATATATGTACATTTAGGCCCATATAACACACACATTTTTTATGAAGTTTCGTCCGAAACGAATGACGTCTCAAATAAATTGTTCGAATAATTAAATTTAAGTCGTTTTCATAATTTTTAAAAAACTAAAGTTCTACTCTCTACTGCTAACCTTTACAAGAATTTAATTTCCTTCAAAGTTGTTGAAAAAAGATATACTGTACTAGGTTATATTCCTAGTAACAGGGTTGCAAGCAAACAGAAGGCGAATGCACATAAAAAGTTGCGTACCCTCGTATTCACTAGTCTGTTTCCTTTCCACACACACACCTTCCGTTTGCACTGTTTGGGGTTTTGCAAGCGATCGGTCTGCAAGAATCTTACCAAGGTAGGATTATTTAAAATACTAGTATCTTTATTTTAAAATAGAATTTAAAAATAGCACAAGCAAAGAATGTAATTTGACAACTTTTACAATAAAACGTCAAGCAACCGAAAAAAGGGTGAATAGGGAAATGTTAGAAAGAAAGTTATGTAGGTGCATATATGCAAATAAATAGAAAAGTGCTGCAAGGAAGCAGAAACTATATAATATTGTATGTACTACACTTGTCTCCGAATGAAAATGTTGGTCTATATGTATGCACGACAACTTTGCATTTGCAAGCAAACATGACATGCTGCGGCATAACCTGCATGTCTATTACATAACACCCGCATGGGAAGCGTTTGCGTAAATTTGTATTTCTGTATGCAACCAAGTTCGGGTTAGTCTCTTTCTTTAACTTGTTTCGGTCTTGGCACAAAACAAAAAAAAAAAAGAAGAACACCTTACAGATAAAAGAACACCGGGAAACAAAGGTGCATTTGAAAATAAATAATTTCCCTTTTATGCTCACCAATTCTTTTATCTTGCTATAGTTTGCACGTAACATGTAAATATTTCTCTCGTTTCAGTTTGTTTGTTTTCATTTATTCTACATATTTTGCAAGTGTAATTGGATGATTGTGTTGATGCCATTCGAAATAGTTTAAATAGAGTATCTCACAACTGGGTAGCAGCACAGACTCGTACAATAAATGTAAACTTCCCTTTGTCTGTTGCTTAGTAGTTTGAAATTTTAAATTGTAATTTAAATGCTGTAATTTGGAAAGTTCTTTGGTTTTTGATTGTAGCACAAACTTGCGAAGAGGCACAGCTACAGAGGAAGCTAAATAAAAATATGTAGTCAGATCTCAAATTTTTCAATTCACATTATTATACAATAGTTGTTTTATGAAAGAAAAAAGGAAGATAAAGGATACAGCTTTTATTGTTCGTTATAAAACTTTAAACGAAATACTAAAAGCAAATTTTATGAATCGGTATTCTAGGAAGGGGCGAGTATTAATGCTCCTATTGGTGGTAAAATTTTTTCTACAAAAAAAAAACACAAGTTCTCCTTATATTAATTATTAGTTTTTGTTCTTTTAAAGCACTCAAATCTTAATAGATTGAAAATCATCAATTCTGAAAATTTACTTTAATGTAATAATTAAATTTTTACTTTATTTTTATTTATTTTCTGCTAATAATTTTATTGGTGTGGCCCTACATTTATATAATAACTCCGAATGTTTAATGGCGACATTTTGTTAATAATAGCAACAGAATGCTTTGGCTTTTCATGGAGGTTCGTTCTCTAACGACGTTATTTATTTATTTTGGCCAACTCCGCCGCCCTGCAAATTGGGGTGCACTTTTTTCTACTAATTGCGCCCTGGTTATTATAACAAAAAACTACTAGGATATTATTTATGCATAGAATACGTGTAATTATCATATTTGTTACACAGTTCTTTATATTTTTTATTGCCGATTGGAGGAGCATTAAATAGAAGGAGATATGTCGCTGCTCGGGTTTTTGAATGGGATCCTGCTCATTAATTAGGTTGCCACTTAAATGTTGAGATATATAAATAAAAACAAATATTTATAATTGGAAATGGTTTTATTATTTTGGAAACTATTCTCAAACATGATTTATACCAGGGCTTGAAAAGAATAGCTATTTTGGTTTTTTTTTTGGTGAAAAAATCATTGCGAAAATTTCTTTCAGAATAAAACTTGCTTATATCAATCTAATCTTTATGACATATCCTATACAAAACTAACCTTCGGTGTTTTTTATTTTTTTCAAATACAATCGTTGTTCTCGTATTTACAAATTTTGCATTATAATAAAAGGAACAAAATTTGTCGGCAATGACAATAATATGTTTTACGATCGAAAAACAAACTTACAAAAATGATCGAAAATTTTTAAACCCATGAATAGGGGCTATATTTTTGATCGAAAAAAATAGAAATCAGAAAACATCAAATATGATCGGAGAAATAAAAATCCAAGAATAGCGATAATTATTTACCGAAAAATGAAGGGTTAAAAAAACGATTACTTTTGAGAGAAAAAATGGGAATTAAAAAACAAGATCAAATTTAATCGAAAAAATAGAAATACAGGAATAGCGATTATGTTTCTTTTTTTGATTTATACAATTCAGTTACCTAAAAAATAGGATTTGGACGAATCGTCGAAAAATGTTGATTTCGTAATTTATTTTTGATCGACGGGTACGTGAAGCCATTCGAATGAATTCCAAAAACAATCGAGATACGACTCAATTGACCTTATTACGAATCCGCATACTAAAAACAGAAAAGCCGCAGCTAAATATAAACCATTCCATGAGTCGCAGTAAATTATTTATTTTTAAAAGGGAGAACAGTTTTTAATTTTTAGAGTAAATTACCAATGCAGGATACCCTGCCTTGAAGTATAAGAATCGCTCAATAATATCACAAAAAAGTGCCACTTATCTCTAATCAGAGCGTTAAATTTAACAAAATACCAAGTCCATTCAATTGGAAGTGCATTTATTTTCTTATTTTGAATACCATTATGTGATATAATTATTGGCACACAAAATAGGGGGTTTTACTATCTTGAAAATCATTTACTTTTTCTAAATTAAATTAGCGTAAGAACTAAGCCAACAAAATGCCAGGTGCACCCGAGATGAGGTCCAACCAAAAGGTTACAACCCCACTTCAATACCTCTCAACTTGCTGTGTGTAACTTTAACTCACCAAATAACTAGACCCCGGATGCTGGAAGGACAAGTCAAAGACAACGAATAGCGACAACATGACAATAAATCAACAAATGCCGAAGAATTCGTATCGGCTTCGGTCGGGGGAATTGAGGGACTTTCATTTCTCGCTATCATCATATAGCCGCAAAATGCCGAAAAAATGAAAAGTGGCGACAACCTTCTTGAGCTCACATTTCATTTTCATTTTCATCTCCTCTACATCCTTACCTTTGAGGCTGGACTGTTCCACTGGAAACTTAGCCAGCCTTGTCAGCACTTGGGAACTTTTTGGTATTTTTATCGCTAAGGGGATAAGGGCACATAAAGGTAGAAATAATTGAAATAAATAGCCAATCTGCGACAGATATCTCACCAAAAAGTCAACTCGCACGATTTCTAAAATATCTATCTATAAAAACTACTTAGGCATCATAAATAATGTTCAAATATAATTTGCATGTGCGTGGTATTCATTTGTGGGGATATATTCCGTTGGGCCTTAGTAAATATTAAAAAAACCAAAAATATAAAAACATATTGGTTCAATTAGTGCGTTTTTAATATTTTGTTAGAATCGGAATTTTGGCACTGAATCTGCGACAGTGTCAGTTTTTCTTCAATGGATAACTTGACTGAAAAATAGTGTCATATCATAGCCGAACCAAATTATTCAATTTGAGGCAAATAATGCAATCAAAAACGATTGTCCAGAAGCCGAGCCGTCCCCAGAGAGTGACAGCTTGCTTCGGGTTTTTGAATGGTGATATAACTCAACCTATTTTCTTTCAAAATATTGCTATCAACCTCAGAGCTGCGCTTTGTCGCCTGCCATTCGACATTTTTTATCCCACGATACCAATGCTATGCGAATAATCTATGTTTTGCCTTAAGACCTTAGAGCAAATATTATGAAAGGAATTCGTGTGATGGAAAATAAACCTTAGACAAGCTCTTGAAAAATTGTGTCAATAAAATTTACTATTACGAAGTCGGCCGAGGCTGCCAAATTAATGAAATCGCTTTCTATAAATAACGCGAATGTTTGCTCTTTCAAAAACATAATAGAATACCGACACAAATAAATTTTTGTATATGTCTTGTATAAAATAAAAAAAACCTTCTATATCGGAACGAATTTACGGCATACCTTGTCAAATTTGATTTGAAGACAAACCGCTAGCAGAAGATTCTAATTTCAAGTAAATTAATTTTGTTTCATTAATCAGTTTGAAAAAAGCAAAACTAATAGTGCGAACTTTGCTGGTTCTTATAAAAAATGGTAACCGATTTAATTAATTAACTCGAATTGTTCCGTTGAGTTAGAGAAAGCACTTTTACTAAAACCTTTGTAATAGGTATGACTCGGACAGGTTCGTCTCAATTCGTACTGGATGCTAAGTAGTTCAAAGATAGTGGTACTCCGTCTGGCACACAGTGCAAACTGATCGTAAATTAAGCAGAATAAACTTAAATTATAGTAAGAACGTTCAGAGGTAATTTAAGCTTTCGATATGGAGAAGTACCAAAAAAAATATTGTTCTAGGAAAGGGATGTGCTTACCACAGAAATATAGACACTCCTGTTCGTAACGAGAATGGCTAATCAATTTAAAAGGTGGATTGAACACAGAAGGTGCCTTCACCAGTGGTACCGTTACTTTGGTTATACTGATTTTGACAGTTGTGTAGTAAAAGTGAATAAACTGTCTTTAGAAATGCAAAGACGCATTGTTTTCAGTATTTCGTAGATTTATTAGTTAAAAGCATTATTTATCATATTTTTACAACCAGCAAAATTACAAAAGGTTTATCATAGAAAAGTGAGAAGTTATTAATTTTTATTTTTTCATATTTTCGTTCGCTTACTTTTATTAGAGATATTTCACTCTGTTATGTGACCAAAGGATATGATGCATTTGGATCGATTGAGATACGATCAGAAGGCCTTGGGCTAGCGTCCTACAACTGCGACGTGTGCACGGGCTAGTCCCCGGATTTATTCTACCGAAAAATTAAAATTAACTTTGTTTAATTTAGTACACATATATTTTTTATGACTGGTCAGCTAGCACGCTCGTCTCAAAAAGGAAAGCCAAACTTTTCGCGGAAGTTGTTAAGCTCACGCCAATTTGGCACATCATTTAATCGATAAATAGCTATCGCAAGTCAGATGTGGGGTAGATGGTATAAAAGGAAATGATTCTGATGAAGCTAGGTTGAGGTGTGGTGAATAAAGGGAGTTGAATGCTGTGAAAAATATAAGGCCGAAAGTGAAAAAATTGCAGTGTATAAAGGGGAAATTACGTATTTAAACCAGAAGAGCTAAAACAATTTTTGTGTAGCTATTTGGCCATGTACGCCAGTAGAACTCACCACAGAATAGCACAACCTTGTAATCTATCTTTCTTGAGACGAACCAAATATGAATGCAAATTAACACAATAGATGTAAATAAAATTTTCTTTCATGTTCGGCACAACAATAATTAAAATTTCTAATTAATTATATTCAATGTTTCTGCTCTTGTTATTTAATGATCGCTAGCCTTCGCAACAGGCCACATAGGAGTACATATATTTTACTACTTATATAAACATATATTAAGAATTAAAACTTCAACTCAAACATGTTTCAATTCTTAGCTATCCTACCTTTGATGCCTAATCGATTCGTATGCAATGTACCATAGTTATTCATTTACATTACAATATAAATACATATATATATATATAAATGGACTAAAAGGCAAATAAAACAACAAATAAATTAACTCTGTGCCTAGTCTCTCTGCATAAATTGACGTTCATTTGAAATGTAAATTGCCAAATGATTAGGAAACATGCTAGCATTGACACAATAAAAAAAAACAAAACCTCGTTGCTTTGGTTTGAGCAGCCATCATTGCTCATCGGAAGTAATTGACTTTATCAGCATGCAATTGCAAAGCAATTACATCCTATGTACACCATCGTACCTACTCCGAGGTAAAAAGCCAACCTAGGGGAAAAATATTCTAGTTTATAAACTGGTATTTAATGAGACAAGTCTAGAATGGCTATTTTTTTGATGGGCAAATGGAGGAAACTTATTTAGATTTAAATCACACGTATAAAAAGAAATATGAAAAAATTTAATTTCATAACCAAGGAATATTTCACTTCAAATAAATTGCTATTAAACAACTTTATGAAAGCTGAATCAAGTTTTCTCCATCAAATGTCGATTAGCCGTAGCACTCTAATTTGTTTCAAATTATGTTAAGTGAACAAGAGGAGAAATTTCAGCGTTAAGCGCATCTTTTCGGTCCTTCAGATACTTTACTGAAAATACTTGTTTAGCTGGTGCCCGAAGTCCTTAGTAAAGCGAAAAAATATTCCTTCCAAAATTCTTTCTTCTGCAATGAGCTTCAACGATTAAGGGAATTAGTTGAAATTTTGTATCGTCAATTGAGAAGTAGTTTCGATGTGCTAATATTTAATCAAACATGAAATCTCCTATATGAAAACGATTATGTTATTTGAATTTTAGCGATGCGGGTGCTGGCGCTCCCGATGCTGCCGACGCCGAGGCCCCTGAAACGCTGGTTCAGTTCGTGGCTAGGAGAATATTTAATTGGATTTATCGATCGTAGGGTAGATTTCTACCTCATGTGCCACTCACTTTTTTCTTTTAACTGAGTAGTTATTGCTGCATCTTCAGTAGTAGTATCTGCTGCAATTTCGTGTTCCCTCAGTTTATGCTGTACTCTCACGGAGTGCAGATGCAGATCACGCGCCCCCAAATAATTTAATAAGTATGTAAGTGCTGAGGTAGAAAATTGCTCCACAAACGTAATTGCGTAATTATTTTTACTTCTAATATTTGTTGTGCTTTCAAACTATTTAGAAATTTGAATTTTATTGAGCTTGAGGCCAATTTTTATTAGGGTAGATTATGAAAAAGCAAACATTTTTCAAGGTAGTAAAAGTTTTGGCTGAAATTTCGGAGATCATCTGACTTCTTTTTTATAGATTTTACCAAAGTGTGAACTATTGTACACTGATTTGCTTGGCCAGCATTAAACCACTGGACCATAGTAACCGTATAATATTTTTTCTTAAAACATAGATTGTGTGAATATGCCTGGAAAAAGAATCAAACTTGCAGAAAAGTAAGTCCGTTTTCTCCTAAGTAATAATAGATATTTTTTATCGCTATTTCTACCCTTTGATTTTTGTTTTTCTTTTTTGATAACTGTTTTTCCTCCTTTCAGACTACTTTTTTTAGGGCAATATACGTTTTGTTTTTGAAAAAGAATATACTGGCGAAATTTACCAAACTATTAAACCCCAAGAAACTTTCATCTCCACTAACGGAATTAGTAGGATTGTGGCAGACTTCTAATTGGTGCGAATTTGCAGTCATTGCTTTGATTATGTCGGTTGGGCACATCATCAAACCGAACAATTTTATTGATATATATGAATTTCACCTCAGAATTCCGCTATATGTATTTATCAAACATATCATGTAGTTTAATGTTTAGATCTGGATATTAAAAAAAAACGGAAATGTAAATATTTTCCGTAGGTGTTAGAGTCATTAATAACAATTTTCGATTATCCGTCATGCTTAATGCAAATCTTGTGGTATCCAAAAACTAGTAATCTTAATTCTATGATACTTCAGTAAACAATTACTATGAAGCTGGCCACAAATCGATACATTTTCTCTACCCAACCCAATCGCCACGCTAATTACTGCCGTCTTTTGCAATTTATTTATTAGGTTAAGTAAAAATAAATTTATTAAATTTATTGAATTTTTTATTTTTACATTAAATTGGAGGTTTTATTTGGCATAGTTAGAATGAACCGAATTAAATCAAATGTGCACCACTTTATTCAATAACTGGTTGCCATTTTGAGGGTAATATCATAATACCCCTATTATACCAACCCTCGCCTTGCCTTTATTGACACAAAATTGGGATAGTCTATTTCTACAAGTTTGATACGATTTTTTTACCAGCAAAATTATTCGCCATAGACAGGAACGGGTAGTGATCACTTGATGCCTGGTCTGGACTATAAAGTAGCTGCACAAGAACCTCCAAGAAATGGATCGATTTTGTTGCAATTCAGTAGCGATTCACAGATATGGCACCTCTAAATCGAGCTTCTTTTTGCATCCAATCTTATTTAATGGTTCGAAACGATTTTTTGTGCAATGTTTACCTCCTGGGCAAACGAAATAGTGACAGTACATGATGGTCGGAATCGACGACTTCCAAAGACAAAAAAAAATCGTTTTTGGCAACGGCGCTAATATCCTAAACTATATCCAAAATTATGTCTAGAATTATCTGGTACCGCTAAGGACAAACCGGTCCATGTCACGCATATTGCCACCCGAATTTCATAGGTATAATTTACTTTTCTTAACTAAAAACACTCAGTTTGAAAAAAGCAAGTAAAGAAATGTGGGCTCGCTGTGTATGTGAATATAATATAAAGTCAGTATTTTCAGAATAGCCGCCACCGAAACCGTAAATCTTCTTCAATTTCAGCCATACTTCGCAGGTACATATCCATTATTTTAGCGATATTTTCGATAATCAGCCTTCCAAAGCGTTGTGCCTTTTTGATATCAAAATTACCGGAACGCAATCGACAAACCAAAAATTGCGCGTGTTTGCATTCCCATTTTCAGCCGCGTAACTGAGTCAATCAAACACAAAACTTAGAACAATGCTAGATACAGATTACTAAAGCCGTCTATTGGAAAATTAATGGATTTATTTTTACTACATTTAATACAACAGATTGTCATCTGAATTTTTGTCAATAATGTCATCCGGTAAGGTGCTTTCAGATAAATTGGTTTCTATTTCTCTTTGACGATCATCTTCGCTTTCCTACAGTTACTCATAGATCAAAGGGTTATCGGATTCCGTAGGTCATCGCCATGTTAATTATACCATTTGCTTACATGGAAAAGCATAGAAAATGAAGTAGTTTAGTTCCTAAGTGAACTCTCAGTTTGGAAATAGTAAATTTCATTGGGGGAGAAATACATTCAAACATAATACTCGTATATATCAAAGGGCATTTGCCTGAATTTCCTATATGCACAAACTGAATGCAAAGTATTTGCTAATTAAAGGATACCGCATAAAAATAGAAGACCTCAATTTCAGTTATGTGTCAACATGCACATAAATATGTATATACGGATGTGATGTGTGTCCTCTGTATTTCATGCAATTAATTACGTTCTATACTGCAATTGTAATATTGAGTAGTGGGCGTTTACCCCATTTTTTCTAATAAAAAATTTTAAATCTATGGGTGATTCCATATCGCATTTGTAGACGATGATAAAACTTTGGATAACATATTTTTTACACTTCCTATCATAAAAAAATTTACAAAAATTAAATAAATTTTCAACGACAGTTGCGTTTTACAACTCTGGTAACTCGAGAACATCGTAGAAAAAAATCTCCTGAAAGTCAAAATTTGGGTTTCTTTTTCTTCTTTGCCATGCTATATATATTATATAGTTATAGATTTGAGATGAAAAAAAAAACATTGCCCAAACTAGAGGAAAATCAGTTTGTTATTAATATGTATAAAGCGGAAGTACTTTGGGTTGTAAAAAAATGTTTAAACAATTTTTTTTTTCATCTCAAATCTATAACTCAAAATCTGCTTCTGATAATATTTTACCTTCAAATAGTCGACCTACCACACATCGGCATGAAAAACCACGAGCGTAATTACTTTGTTCAAGAAAGAATGACTAAATAATACAAAATTTTATCTAATCCAATTATTTGAAAATTTATTCATATTTTTTCATAATTTCAATCAATTATTTACTTGTCTAATAACGCCCATCACTGTTTCAATTTATGCCACACTATAAATTGAAGAGTTTTATTTGATTACAAAGCACTGCTTAATTTTGTATTTGATTCCTGTTCTCTGGTGGAATTTTTCACAAAATGCTTTTAGGTTATTTTTACATCGTTACAGTCGAATAAATATTTAATTATTGTTGAGGCAGTTCGTTTTAATATTAATTACATATATTACTATTTCCCTAGCATGCAAGTAATTACGTGCTTTGTAAATAATTCTTTCCTAATATACATATGTTTGTTTGTATGTGTGTGTGTGGGTGTAAGTTAATTGGCACCACTGTAGTCACAAAGTCGCTGCCAAAGCTATTGTACAAAAACAAAAAAAGAAAGCACAAAATATAATAAATGTTGAAAAATTAACGCGAATTACCACCAATTATCGTACTGTCACACAAATGTTGAAAACTTTTACAGCAAAGGTATTGAAAGCCAATGAACATGCACAATTAATAATGTCTGTGTGTGTTTTTTTAATGGACATATATACATACATACGTTATATGCGTACATATCTAGCCATTTACTACTTTTAACCGCTTTGAATTAAAATTTATATATTTTGTATTATTCAAAGGTAGCTAACTACTTGTCAGTATTGAAAGTTTAATTTCAACAAGTTTTTTTTAAGTTTATATTATGTATTTACAATCTTTTTAATTTTTATAAATATTTGCCGATTAAATTCGAGTAAAGAGGCATAAGATAATATTTTAGAGAAAATACTGAATATCTAAAAACAAATTAATAATATCAGGTGCTCTCACTTGAATTTATTGATTAGTTAGACTGGTTTTTGTAAAAATTATTTCGAAAATATTGTTAACCTAACAAAAAGGTCCGCTATTTTAAAATTTTCTAAAGAACACAGCTCACTGATACCTAAAAAAGAAAGGAAAAAAACTCAGAAATTCTGTTTTTCCAAGAAATTTACATCGAAAACACTTTTCAGAAATAGAAGAATCAGAATGAAAAAAAAAAACAGAAAAGACTTTTCAGCAAAGCGCACTCATGCAAGGTGGTGTAGAGGGAACATCTGAGTGAATTCGCTTGCTGGACTGAATGTAAAAACTATGTGTTTGTTTCTATTCTTACCGATTGCCATTGTCATTGCGCGTATAATTTGTTAGTGTAGTTTTTTATTGTTGTACGCCCAACATCACCTGTACGCGAATTTTGTAGTTATACTAGTAATACCGCTATATATAAATTCTTGATTTTCAAAAACAAATGAATCAGAATGGTAAATTGTAAACGCTTATTAGTTGGAAGATATGTACATCATATAAAAAAATAAATAACAATGAATTACGTCTGCATTTACTAGATGAAGCCATATTTATTGAATCGCTTTCCTATTACATTTTTCGAATGAGTTTTCAATTTTTACTAAACGCTGATCAAAATGTTTATATATTTTATTTTTTATTGCCTCACCTCCAGTTACAAATTTCTGTAGCTTTACTTCTGTTAATGCCTGTCTATTTTTTTGATTTATGTTTATAAAATCATTGACGCCAGCTTGAGTGAGCCAGTTCTTGCCGAATGCCTGGAGGATCGAATCAATTATTGCCGGCGGATAGTCACGCAAAGGTTACAGAAGTTATAGAGAGATTTAAGAGTTTCAATAAATAGCTTGTTAATGGCGGCAAGCAACATAAGTAGAAAAAGGCAATGACTTACAGTACACCAGAGGGAGTGAGAAATTAACAGCCGATCGAAGCGGTTATAGTGACACTACTTCAGCGAATTAATACCATAAAAGAAGTTCACAGCGTATATTTATTTCCGATTGGCCAAAATGTTTCGTCCTTCCAAAATAAATATACACTATTTTCATTAATGTATGAACTTTTCTGTTATTACTTTACGTTAGGATGTATCCCAAATGCAGTTCGAAAAGCGTTGTGCTTGCATCCGGACATAGCAAAAGGCATTATTCAAAGAACACAAGCCGAATAAAATTCTTTCTGCGCTCACAAGGAATGTTTACACAGCCTTCACCTACACTATCATTTGAAAAAAAAGTGATTGTATTGGTTTAAAATTATTTCGTAAATAAAGCAAAAACTCCAGCAATTAATTTCATTGGACAAATTTGTCGACACAACAGACTTACTTTCTTGGTAAATCAGCTAATTAACGGTATCAATGATCTCATGATTTTTCGATCGAGAATTATTTCTGTATCGATATTGATGTCGATGCGAAATTAATTATTATTACCAATATTTAATTTTGCACAAATTATCAAGTAAAAATTGAGGAAGGAATCAGACGGCAGATCATTTTTTGAATTTTGCGCTTTAAAAAGTCAAATTTTAATTTAAATTTGCTGTCTAATTGAAAAAACTTACAATTTTTGAGTTTGTGAAAAAAGTTTCTGCCTAATTTTTCTGAAAAAAACATGTTTCCGAATTTTCATTTTCTTTATTCAGGTTACTGTCAACATTGTGAAAAGCATGTGATTCAAACAGCTTCGACTGCCTCAATGAGTGGCTTCGATTAGGTTACTCCTAGGAGCCCGGTTACATACTAACTTTAAAGTCAACTGTGATAGCATAACAAATTCCACCCAGACATGTAAATTCGTATTAAAAATCTGAAAACACGCATGTACCTAAGTGCGCGAGCTAGAGGGAAAACTTCTTGTAGTAGTACAAATTAATAAAAACGGTCGTAGTCATTAGTAGTAGCTCTAATATAAGTAGTTGTAGAAATTACTAAAACCATCCGTCAAAAAATAGTTGTAAAAATTAGTAAAAATAGTGGTAGAAATTAGTAAAACTATTGGTAGAAATTCGTAAAAATAGTGACAGAAATGTGTAAAAATAGTAGTAATAAGTAGTAAAAAGAGTGGTACAAATATAGAAAATAGAGGTAGAAATTAGTCGTACCATTGTTAAAAATAGTGGAAGAAATTATAACAAATATTAGTAGAAATTAGTTAAAATAGTGCTAGCAAGTACTTAGTATTAACATTGGTAAAAGTAGTGGTAGAAAACAGCAAAAATAGTGGTGGAAGATAGTAAAAATGTCACTTGCTTGCAATGAAGTTACAAGGCTAATCTCCGCACAATAGAAGATCCACCTCGACCGCAAATATTCGCTGGGCAAAATTCCTGTATTTAAAGCATAAACTTTATCTTAATAACAGCGCGGCTTAAGCAATGCTCAAATAACCGCCTGCTGCCAGCGAAGACTTAGGTAATTTGTTGCATTTTCACGCAGCAGTTGCAGTTGCAGTTGCCGTACAGTTATATTAGTTTTATTAGTAGTAGTAAGTAAACTTACGCAATGCATGGGCGTATTTACTGAAACTTCTGCACATATCCAGAGGTGTTTGGTTATACCACACACAAAATTCAACAATGAATGAGCCGAATGTGGTGGCGCAGCAGGGGCAATGTGTCAAGGCTTAGCGAAATATATTATATACACTTCAATTTTCTAAGCACTCCATATACGCATTAGTATATAAATATGTATGTATGTGTGCAATGCACATGCACTCACTGCTCTTGTGGACTTGTCGGCATGTGTGCGTGTTTGTGCAAATAACTTGGCCTAAGCAACTAATCGATGCAGCTTTCGGATACAAGTTGACGCTGAACTTTGTCGACGAAGTACCTACCTACCTACATACTAGTGGCCCATGGCACCGTTATACACATAGAGCATGAACTTATTTGCAACAACACCGGGCGCGAATGAGCACGAGAATGCAAGCGCGTGCACGTTGATGCAAAGTTCTTTGATATAAATTTGCCTTTTCTACAGCCCTAAAACTTTCAAGGCGAACAAACTAATGAATTTCACCTGTTACTCACCTATGGCGTGCTACTTATAATGTAAATTTCTTTCTTTGAACATTGCTTTAGTTTACTTGGAGGAAATATGCGATTACCCAGCAATCGTTAACGGGAAGTTTGGAATACATACATCCTCATTGGAGTTCAGTGGTATACAAATTTATTATCGCAGAAAATACTGGGAGGGTGTTCTAGTATTGTTAGACTGAGTGAATGTTCAATAGAGTTTATCCTTTTCTGAGTTACTGTAATCTGTCTGCAGTGAATACGAGAGAACATTCTTATTTAAAACAATCTCATAAATGGAAGTGCAAGAAAAGGGAAAACAACAACAGCTCGACACCCATCCGAACAAGCATCAATGGGAGTTAGAGCCTAACTTGTCGCATAGAGCTGATTCACAAAACCCCTTATTTCAGTCGAAATATAGCCTTAACGATATTTTATTTAAAAAAATAAAAAAATTTTGCTATACCCCTAGAGTTCTTTAACCCTTGCTTGATTTGACATCCCCGATTTAAAAAAAAAGTGATTAATCTATCTTGAAGATATCGTTTCTGTTCTGTAGTCGAAACTCTCAACTCCCTTAACTTATCTTTCCCTACACCTTTCTACCGTTAAAGTCATTAATACGTCAATTTCCATGTAAGAAATTCACTGCTTCAAAGCTACTTACAGACTACTAATACATATAAACACGTTTATACCAAAAGCATACATATTATAAGAGAAAAGGGTAACAGTTAATCAATAATTATTATAGTAAGATAACATTTTTCGAGTAATCGATATCCGGTGTTCAAGGACTTATATTATACAAGGCTTTTGAAAATAGTTATCCGCGAGATAAGTATTTTATTAAATCTTCAAAGACTTTTATTTGGAAAATTATGCTATAGAAATACTCTCATAAAAAAAATGAGCGTGTTGAACATTTCTAAGTTTTCAAAGACTATCATTTCTAGATTTGTATAACTCAAGTCTTCTTATAATAATTACCATTTAACTTTAAGTAAGCTTCCATAACCTTTGACGATTTTAAAAATTATATGTACTTTTCTTAAGCCCTTATTGTAATACTGTTTAGCATTTGCATCTTATTAGAAATTCTTCGTGGACGTACCTAATGTTTACTAATTTTGGCGAATTTATTTTCTCCCTTCTCGTTAATGCTTCTATCAAAGAACGTATAAAGAAGTGGGATCACCGTAAGCTAAAATTACATTGGATGTTTCGTCATGTTGCCAAAGAAAAGAAATGCCATGCAACTTCTTTATAATCTATGTTCTTTGGCAAATTGTTCAGAATGAAAACATATATCGATTAGGCCATAGCTGTCTATCCGTTCCTTAATCGAATAACTCGAGTAAGTATTGAGGTATTTTAAAAAAAAACTTGATTTCTCTCTTACTTGTGTTCTCTACGACTAACTAAGGTTTTCATGTCCCGACCTGAGTAGTTTTAAAAATCTGAATGTTGGTAATGTTGGTTTAATGAATTCAATATTTGGTTGCTGTCTTGCGAGCACCGACGTTTGTCGCGAAGTTCATCCAAAATCAGGTGCTGCACTAAAAATGTTGAGCACTTTTCTTCCTTTCGGGAGGATATCTTCCCAGGAGGTTTTCCAGGTTAGCTCAGCGTCCAATTAGCAATTGGGTATCGCTTTGATACTGGTCTTCGTGGTCGTATTCGATAATTTAAAATCAGCAGCAGAGTTTAAATCTGAGTGGGACTCAGATTAGGAATAAAAAAACAGTGACCTTAAGAGAAAAATTCATGATTAAGAAAAAATTCTTATAAATTCCCAGAAATTAATGTGCACCTCAATAGAAATTTTGGTTATAATTTTCAAATTACGAAAACTTTAAATATTTTATTAAAAAAAAAAAATACATTGCAAATATCTCGCTTATTCGAGCTGATCGATCAAAATGCCTTTGGCAATGTGCTCAGGCGATTAAACTAAGCTGATGTGTCTGCAGCCAAAAATAAAGAATAAAAATATAAAAAAAATGAAAAAATTTTCACCAAAAGTTTCACCTCTAATAATAATCACCGCGTAAACTATGCAATATCGCCAGCTGCGGTTTATGTGGTAAGTTCGCGGCAAGCAGTCACGTATGCCAGACATTATTCAAATGCCACAGATGTGCGCAGAAAACTGAGAAGTAACAAATAAAGAAAGCAACACCAACAACTACAATTAAGCCAACTGCGCAAACAAATGAAGAAAGTTTAAAGATTGAAGCGCAAAAAATGAGTTAAATTCTTCTACCTACAACAAAAATCCTTCTCAACACTTTTAGCATTCTGTGTAAGTTCAACTTCAATACAGTTGCTACTTATACGAATTTTACATGCGAATATGTATAGTATTTACTATAAATATGTATGTATGTACATATATATATATATATCACATGCTCTCACTCTGGCAATCAATTTTATCGTGTTATGCATATCGTTTAGTTATGTGTGTATTGTTGTTGTTGCGATGTTCACTGAATTTATATGAGGCTGCCTGAAAGTAAGCTGTTCAGTTATTTGCACATCAAGCTACATACATACATACATGTACACACATATGACGCATTGTTGCCCGCCCAAATTATAGTACAACACTGCGTATACGTAATATAATAAGATGGCTATGGATTTAATCTGTTGTTTTGAAGCTCGCCAGTTGCAACTTACAGATCAATATATTATATACGTTCTCTGATGTAGATACAGTAGCGGGCAAAAAAAACACAGGACGCCCGAGAAATTTGCGATAATTTGGTTTTATTTAAAAAGTGAGGAATTATTTATAAAATATTGTTATGAAACAAATTTCTTAGAAATATTCCAGTCAAGTACTTATAAAACATGTTTTTAAAAATTATTTGTTTTATAAATTTGTATTATTGATAGCTACAGCTTCATTCAATATTTTATAATACCTCCTTTATTTGTATAACATGGCATGGAGTCAACTATGTATAGATTCTAAAAGTATATACCGTATATATGTATATACTATATGTACTATATACCGTATGTATACCGTTCTACCAAAAAATTTTCAATTACTTTATATAGATCTGATAAAATTCTGGCTATCTTCTCTGTATTTCGCACTTTCATAATATGCCAGAGGTTTTCAATGGGGTTCATATCAGGACAGTTCTCATACCAGGCCAGTCAAGTGAGAAAAACAAGTCTGATATTTAAATAGTTTTTTCGCTAAAAAACAAAAACGCATACACCTCAATGCTCGAGCAAGAAATAAAATTTCTTTGCCGATTCTAAAAAGAGGTAGAGAGTTAAATATGAGGGAGAGTTTTATAAGACATCCTTCTAATTTTTTTTAATTTCTCAAATAATATGAGAAAGATGTAAAAATGGTGGTAGAAGTTAGTAAAAATAGTGGTAAAAAGTAGTAAAAATATTCGTGATAATTAGTAGTAGCATTAGAAAAATAGTGAGGGAAATTAGTAAAAATAGTGGTAAGAATTTAAAAAAATAGTGGTAGAAAAAAAGTGGTAGTTACTAAAATAGTGGTAGAAGTAAGTAAAACTAGTGATAGAAAGTGGTAAAAACAGTGGTAATAATTAGTAGTGGCAGTGGTAAAAATAGTGATAGAAATTAGAACAAGTATTTGTAGAAATTATTCAAAATAGTGGTAGAAAGTAGTAGTAGAAATTAGTAAAATATAGTAAATCACTGCCGCTAAAGAAGTTTAGCTTCAAAAATTTTGTAGATAATTAATTTTTTGTGTTGTAGAATCGCCCTGAAAGATAACGTCCTCCCCGTAGGAAAGGTGGTCTTCAATTAAAGGGTTCAAATTTTGCTCCAAAAGCTGTCGGTATATAACTGCATAAAATTTCCATGCACCAAGGCCTTCTTTCCAATAGCATGTAGAAAAAACAATGCCAGTCTAGCCGGCTCGCTCCCTGCCTAACAAGATGTGTGGCACACTCATTATTGAAACGTTCGCCGACTATTCTGCAAACGTAGTGGTCGAAAATATTAATCTTCTCCAATTATTCTATAATTGCCCAGGTTTTGTGCGTCTTAGCCCATTGGAGGCGTTTTTGTCGTATTCTTACCACCAAGAGTGGCTTTTTTCTTTGCAGGCTAGCGGACAGTCAGTGATTTCCACTCTATTTAGTGCCGAATGTTGATTCGGTTAAAACGGCGTTCATCGAAAGGGGGGCCTTTTTCGGGTGCCGTGAACCAGCTTTTCGTTTGATAGACCCCAGATTTAGCATATTTTTGAAAAAAATCATCGACAGTGGATTTGCTGAATTTTACTTTTTCACTAATTTTGCGTATATTCATGTTTTCAAAAACACTTGTGGACTTTCCATTTTATTATTAGTCATTTATAGCACACGAAAAACAAAACTGAACTTTTAATTGTAGCTAAATTATGTAATGAATATAAAAAATACTTAACTGTAAGAAAAAATTTTTTTTATAAGTACTATTTATTTCGGTATTAAATTACTATTACTAAGTGCCACGTTTTTTGTTTTTTTTCTCCCGCTACTGTATATTAGCACCTCGTTTTTGCAATTTAAATTTTAGCTTTCGCGTAATCTTTCGACGCGCATTGCTTCAGCAGGAGACAAAGAAAATCAGATATATTTTGCGTAATCTTTCACCACCAACAGGTGATTAATCTTGGCTTTCGTGATTGCAAAGGGATATAAAGTTCCAACAAACCGTATGCTTTTTTTTTTTTGATTTTTTTTGACAATAGCGAAGAAAATGTGACAACTTTTAAGTAAATAATGGCAACGAGAATTGTAAGCCAATCTATTAACTGAGTTATTTATGTTTTGAAAGAAATCAACCAAAACTCATAAAACATATACTAACAGAGCAAGGAAGTAGGAAATTTTGGTTTATTATGTGGAAAAAAATAAATCTTTTTTTAACCGAAAGCAAAACTTTTATTAACAATAGCATAATTAATGTAAGGAAAATTAACATAAAGCAAAGCATGGAAAAAAATGAGAAAAAAAACAAGGAAAGCAATTGTTATCCTCAGCTCTGCTAATGGCTACATTTCTTTCATTAACTTAAAAAAATTGAACTTAATAATAAAGGTTTAGATTTTTAGATGAAAATTATCCATTTAAAAGTTATATTTATTTTTCTCATAGCAATTAAATTACAATTTAACATTACATTTTTATGAATCAAAAGCTTGTAAAGCTTGTTATAAGACATGAAATCTTGCAGCTGCTTAGAATTTACATTTCACCAAAATCAGTCTTTCATATATTTAGTTATGCGTACATTGCGCGATACACATCCATGTGCATACTGCGATATGGCTTCTCTTGAAAAATTTCGAATGGTGAAGAAGTACGAGAAATTATTAGGCTTACATTACACTCACGATAGTCACTTATAATATGTTAACCCGATATCCAACATCTGTGGTGGCAGAGAAAATTCCACAAAGTTAGCATCGAAACCTCCCGCTACTCGCTGGCAGCGACTCTGCAGCTTTCAGAAATGCTTTATTTAATCTGTGTCCAAATTTTCTTACAGTGGAACAGCATTAAGTGTTTGTGGTATAGGATTGTTTAAAGTCATTTGCTTAAAAGGGTTCGTCACGCCCCGCCTGTTCGTACTTAAAACATTTTGGATATTTGGATATTTTTATCAAACGAAAATTTTTACAAGGCCGAGCTCCGAAATAGCTATAACTTCTACTATCGGTGTTTTTTCTATAAATTTCCCCATTAGAAACGATCTCAAGCACATAAAAATGATCGTTTGATAAAAAATAAATAGGCCGAAAAATTAATATATGTTGGATATTTTGATTTAAATTTTGCACCCTTTTTCTAAGGTAGGTGCCATTTTATTTCGGGTTATGATCATTTGCATTTTAATAAGTTTAACGCAATTAGATATCTAGTTTACAGTTATATGGGAATATAAAAATAAAAAAACGGCCGCTGGCTTTTTACACGACGAAGAAAATTAGGACAAAATTTATGATAAGACATTTCGTGTAAAGAGTAAAAATACAATAATATCATCTGTAGCGGTAATTCTGACTTATACCCAGAAGCTTACTCGTAAATGGGCGAAGCTGTAGGTCAGGTTAAATGTAAGTATTGTAAAAAAAATTATTTGATTTCTACAAAAATTTTCATCGAGTTTGAGATAAAAAAGTATTTTTAATACTAACACTAAACGATTTTATTCTATTTTCGTATTCGCATAGAATTTCCATAAAATCCAGAAACGTATTGAAGACTTTTGTGTAACGCTAAAAAATAAATTTGTATTTTATTTCATGTGAAAAATTCGGTTTTTGAACTATTTGAATAGGAAAGTTAAAGTATAAAATTGCCCTCAGAAGTAGACTAAAATGTGAAATCTAACGAATGTCTAAATGAAAGTTTTGTTTACTATTCCATTATGAAGATAAGCAATGCAAAATTAATTGCGGCTCATAGTTATCAACATTTACAATAGAAAAATCATTAAAAGTATTAAATCAAAAATAGAGACCCGACATTCTGTTGGTTTCTTTTGCATTTATTACACTTTATTGGTTACTTTGGAATATACAAATATTTTAACATATAAATGAAAATCTCTACCTACATATGTGTGCGAGTGAGAGTTAGCGTGTGAGTATGGTATTACCATTTCAGGCCCAAACGCCTAGACGGAATTGTTAAAAATTTAGCGTATAAACAGCCTATACCCGACGCTAATACATCGGCTATACTTTATGGAGAGTTGCCGCCTGTTAAAAAAGTTATAGTCAATTAAATAAATAAGTCAAATCACACACTACTAAATAGCGACCGGATACATCTGCAAATTGCTGAAATTAGCGTAAGTTAAATCAAATATTTATATTTGAGCCTCAAACGAAAAAGGTTTTTGAAAATAATTTTGGAAAGAGAGTTTTCACTTGCATAAAAAAGTAAAGTAAATTAAATTATTAAGTTACAGTATCACGGACTGAGATTTTAAAGAAGTAGGTTTAAAAAAACATAGTTATGAAAATACATTGAAGTAATGTTGCCACGTATTTAAAACATAAATTACTTTTTGTCAGCTTATTGAAATATAACCGTATCAATCTGAAACGAAAGAGTTTAAACGAAAATAAGTTCGATGCAATAAATACCGTTTATTCAATTTAATTGGTAAGGTAACCAAAATTTTACTATACTGGTTTCGAACGAAAAACATTTCAGAAGCTCTTTTAGAGAAATCTATTCGTAGAGTAGACAATTTTAATTCAAGTATACATAAATGTAAGTTAAATGACGCGTCACAATACGACTACTGGAAGAGGTTAAGGAAAACTAGGGCTCGAAATAATTTTTAGAGGTTGCTAGCTATTTGAAAATTGAATAGAAATTAGGATATTTCAAGTAAAAATACATACACTTACTATATACATAATTACGCAATCGTTTTTTTTTTAAACTGTTCATAAAAGAGTTGACACGTTTCTAGAATTGGAAAAAATATTTGAATATTCATATGTATGTTTATTATTTTCCGGCCTGATTTTTATTAAACGATAATATTAATTTTTGAGCTCAGGGCCAGTATAAGGAAAATTATTGTGGGTTGGCATTGTAGACTGTGGGTTCGAGTGCGGGTGGAGTCATGAAAGAAATCTGATGAGGAGATGTGGTGAGCTTCGAAATAGCTATAATTTCTACCACTCCTGACTGTTGTTGTATTTCTTCCAATACACTTTTCCTTTCCTTTTACACTGGCCTTGAGCTCAAAAATTTATATTAGCGAAAAAAAATTTTGTTATGATAAATCATACCAGTATTGGAAATGTGTGATTATGTTCAGCGGCTATGTGTAAAATTTGGCACATATTTGGCTTATAAGTTGGATTAATATATAGCGTATATTTTTTGAAAAGAGTTGTTAAAAAAGTTATAGTCAAATATTGCAACATGGGTAGTAAACGAAAGGAGTATATTTGTTAAACCTTTCCAAAGTGTTTTAAAAGAAAATTGCCATCTGTTTATGTCAGTTTAGTTGAATTAACTGATATTTTATGATAAATTAAAAGAATCATTTTGGATAGGGTATAAAAAAACGAATATTAAAATATGGCTCTTGTACGAAGATGTTTTCAGAAAACTATATTTCCAAAATACCGTGGCGAGGAGTGCCACCTATTCAAAAAAGTAAATAAAATTAGATTATTAAATTAAAGCAAATATACGAAATGGGTTGTGAAGTAGAAAAGAAAATTTAATCATGAAAATGAGACTTTTAAATGCCACCATCGTTCGATCAGGATTCATTAAACGCGAGTAGCATACTGCGCAATTGCCTATGAAAAAAAAGTTTAGCAAACAATAGTAATGCCCAACTAAGAAGTAGGGGTAGACTTTTTTTTAGATAACTGAAAATTAAAAATTAAATCTCAACCAAAACTTTGTTGAAATTATTTATTTCCTTTTCTGTTACGTTCGAATTCATAACGTTAAGCCGAATGCCATGTATGTGAAGCCGCGTGTAAAAGTTAGTAAAACGCTATTATTATTTTAAAAACCCAGATTTGTGATATTTTCAAAGAAACAAAGAGCAATATTTCAAAAGAAAATGCGTACATTTTACCAGCCCATATTTTAAGTTCAAACAAATTCTTGACCACAAACAAAACAAGTCCCTACAGCCTTCGCTACTTCAATGTCATATTAACCGATAGCCAAATTAAAAGCTCTGATTTGCGACGTTTTTTATTCAGCTTGCTTTTGTTCCTTAAGATTTAGTTCATTCTAAACCTTAGCGGTATATTGTTCGTAACATGAGGCTTCACAGGAGTTAAGTTGCAACGTATTTAGGGTATATTGTTGTTTTTCTTTTACATTTACATTTACATTTATGATTACAGTGAAACATAAGTTTACATACATCTACAAGCGCATCGAATCATTCTCTACTAACAAACTTTCAACTGAACCGGATCCTAGCTAAGACCGCACTACATTCACATACATACATATATTATGTGTATGTACACAAATGTAAATACGTACTTACGTAAAGTTCATCTTTCATTTCTCGCAAATGGAGCGAAGTGTAATTAAACGAAAAGCCATAAAGGATTACATAATTTCTCAAGCAAGCACAAACCTACCACCAACGCACTTACATACATACGCATAGCTATTTTTGAGCAAAATATTTACGGCTACAGACAGAGCATAATTTCCACTTACTTGAGTTTTGCATAACAAAATGAACTATTCACTCTACATTTTCGGTTGTATCACCATTTTCAAATTTTCACGCTATCTTTACTTATTACATGCAAACATACTCAACGTAAATATATTCCTCTTTGTCATGCTCTGAACGTGGACATAATCTGGTGCAAACGAAAATGCGTCATGGTGCTGCAGTTCAGCTCAACTTCATTCATGCAGCAGAATTTACGTGTGCAATCTGAATATCCTCGAATCCACCTGCATTTCACAACATGACTGCACATCCACCTACACACGCACTCACACACACACACATCTAGATTATTTACTGAGCTCAACTGTATGTATCTATATAGATATTTATGTCTGCTTTCATGTAATCTTCACATACTTATAACGAAAGTCGCAGCTAAAAGGTGACGGTGTTTTTTCGGGGTTCAATCTTTGCCGCTTATTTTCTTTATACATAGCTTCTTACCTTCTCATTTAAACATTGGCTACATTATAGTTTCTTGCAGAGCAAAAATGAGATAGAATTTCATTAAAGAGTGAGCGGGTTAATGGGCGAGCTGCCTGAGCTGCCTGATTTGCCTGAGCGAAGGCCAAACGAATGAGATTGTGCTGTTCCCTCTATCCAACTGAGTGAATATTTATGGTATTTTCATTGAAGCGATAGTCAAAGACTCAAGGCCACGGTAAAGGTGAGGTGAGGTGACATACGAAAGAAATGATGTCGTTCAAATAGACAGTCAAGTTGGCAGTATATTTGTAAATTTGCTCATGGGCAAACATTGACTCAAGCAATGTTATGTATATCAACTAAGTGGCATTTTGCGCCTACGGTCCCTCGAAAGTATGCAACGATTTCTTAGTGAAAACTAAGCACTGAAATACTGCATAGATTTGAATATAGATATATACATATAAACACACACACACACACACACATACCTAGTAGGTATATATATATGGATGCATGTATGTAAATATTTACGTAGCAGCGCTTGTTCATTTTTGCTTTGCTCAAGGCATTATTTGTCGTTTACATTACCGATAACTTTCTATTAGTTTGTTTGCCCTTTGAGTCGGCAAAGTTATCGCGCAAAAGGGTAGAGGATGTTGATAAAGCTAGTTGAGTTGGAAAGCATTAAATTTGTGCATTAGCTTGGCTTTGTTAAAATAAACTAATTTGTTAAAGAAGTTGGTCATGAAAAAAGAAAAAAAAAACAACCAGAGGTTACTTTTGGACCAGGGTAGACGAAACTTGATAACATTGTTAGCGATAAGTTAAATGTATACGTGAATTTAAAAGTTCCATAAAATAGTCACAGACATAGTTTATACCTTAAGCATATCTATTACGTAGAACACAGTAATTTTGCAGCTTATCACATATCGCTCAAACTTTTACTTTCATTGCCGTCAGCCTGAAAGTATGCAGATGCAAATGATTACAGTTTTGATAGCTTTGTAACGCATTACTTACGTGGATAAAAAAATGGTTGGATTCCGTCGTACGATGGACTTTCATATACATACATATATTAGTTGATAAGTGACTTTTGTCAATTGTAGAAGAGAAAATCAAAATAATTAGTGCACTAGTTTAGAAAATAATTTTTTGAAATTGGTTCAATGCAACTCCCTTTACGAACTTTCAATTTTGATTTTCTTTTATTTCATCAAAGCAAAAATTCCGAATAGTACAACCACAATGTTTCAAGCTTGTTTTTATTACCTTGTTGAGCCACAAAATAATAATTCATAAATGAAGAAAAATTTATGTTGTACTTTTTATTTGGAATATTTGGATTCCCGATGAGGCCGAATATTCACATAACATTTTTTTTAATTATCAACTAACAATTTGGTAAGTACATTATTATATTGTTTATGGTTGCTTTACAAAGTATAAAATTGCTAAATAATTTAGGGAACTTATTTTGTTTATATAATTTTTATGAAAAAAATGTGTTTGATGACGTGATACTCTGATCCTGCTGATCATATTATTGAAGCATTGTAGGTTCGCGTTTTGATTATTATTTGACAAGGACTTTTGTTTGGGCAATATTATTAAATTATAAAAAAATGTATAAATAGGTTAAGATATTTCAGTTTGAAAGCCATTTCAGTGCTCTTTCCTTTGGTACTAAATTTAATTTGAATAAGTAGTTTCCGCAAGTTCAACTGTTATTACTGGACTAAAAAAAAATAAAAGTCCGGATTTTCAGTTATTATTTAATTTATCGAAAAACATAACTGTTATTTTCGTTGCGTGATTTAAAACAACAATAAAGTAAAATTATTTGAAATTCCAACTAATCTTTTCGTTTTCGAAGATTTCAAATGAAATTCTTTAAAAGAAAAAATACCTTAAGGCACAATAAGTTAGAATAATTCAAAGCGAATTTGAGCACTGAACTGATTTGCCTATAGACTTTCCGAAACTAAGGTTCGGTATTAGTAATAATGACCTTACGGCTTGGCATTTCTTTAATGATGCAACTATCTACTATATTTCCAAAAAATTTTAGTTGCTTTAAATTCTCGTCAAGAAATCGATACTGAGAAATTTTAGCTGTTTTCCTCGGAAACTCTAGCTCAGCTTTATTTAGCTCATGGAATAAATATAATTAAATATCACTTATTTACTATAGACGAGTTATAAGAGAAGGATGAAGAGGCGACAAAGAAAGAAACAATTTCGTGTAAGCCACACGAGCCAAATGGCGCAAAAAGTGTCAAAACTTAGGACTTCCAACATTGCTCATGATTTCTTACGATCCTCTTATTAATTCGCATACGAGAAACGACAGTCAAATAAAATTTTCCGAAAATAATTTGCGTATTTTTGAAGTTCTCTTATACCATGTCCGCACGGCAATGAAAACAAGTTGTTTTCAGGAGATATTTTCTATATTCAACATGACCATACAAACAGCATTCCTTTTTACTAACTGGTTTTCGATGAAATTTTTCTATTTATTTACCTTTTTTTACTTTAAGGCAATCCGGTAAACGAGCACTAGAACTTGGAAATAAGAGCTTTGCTCTATGCACATCAAGCAGTGCATATTTTATAAATATTTTAATTTTTCTGCACCCCGAGTTTTTCTTATTGTTGTTCTTATTCCAATTGCTAAACTAGTGATGTATCGATTTTTCTTATCAAAAAGTTGTGGAAGACGGAATTGCTTATTAAAACGCAACGAAAATTCAGATGTTTTCGAGATTATCAAGATTTCTGCGTAAGGAATAGCACGAATTATTCATAAATAACTGGGTTTCTTTTTTGCGTGGACTTGGTATTAGTTAGATTAACTACTATTTAAAAAAATACTAATAATTAATTTTTACATAATAAAAATCGTATAAAGTGAATCAAGTTGAAAAACTGTCAACCAAAACTCCAGCAAAAAAAGTGCATGGACGGACATATACTGGCACTTAAAATTGGTGAAAGCACGCAAACCAAAATCAACCAAAATTATTAAATTGGATATTTCTGCATATGAAATGTCCATTTTAATAAAGTCTTACAGCCACGATATTTCGAAAAGACTTCACTAAAATCATTTTCTCAACTCAAGAGCGAAAAAAGGCAGCTGATCAAAAGTTCTGAGCTCACGAGCACTTAGAGACCCAAACAGACACATGAATTAAAAAAAAAAAATTTACTGTTATTGAAGCGGTTACAAAAAATAATTCCATACAAGAAAATTCAATATGTCAAGACACAAAATTTGTTTGCAAAACAATCCCCGATTCTCTTCTAATCGAAAGCGAAAGCGACAATACTATCATGTTTTCTCCAACAACACTGGCGGCTAGATGAAAAAAGTCTCAGCTGATAATAGCTTGCGCTCCACAATTAGGGATTCGGATACTGTTGAAGACAATTTTGCAGTCTCTTAACGAGAAGATTATGCCAGTGCTAATTTAAATCAGCATTGTACCAATATGGACGATTGCGGGGCACGAGCGTTATCTCTCTTCCGCCAGGGGCAAACAAAAGAATAGGCCGTCTACTAGAGCTTGCTTTTTCACCAGCTAAATTATAAATAGCAGTTAAAAGCTGTACTCAAATACTAAGTGCATCATCGTATTAATCAATACTTATATTGTAGTAGCATTTACGCCAAAAAAATAAAAAAAAAATAACTAAAACAAATAACAACCACAAAAGCACAGGGTTTTTTGTGCTTTGGTCGTATGTCATTTTTCAAGAGGTTAAGTGCGAAAACTCTTCAACTTCGGATGATCTGGCGATAATGGTATAGGTTTATATAGAAATATTTTAATCTGTAATGCTTTTCTGATTGCCTGCAGATTACCCGACAACAGCTGCCATAGCTGAAGGCTTTGAAATTCCGGGTGTTTTTACAAAATGAGAATTTTTAGGTGCAACAATTGCACACAATTGTTACACAATGATGCTTGAAAAAGATAGTCGCTTGAATTTGGGACCACAAAATCGGAATTTTTTACGTTATCTTCGCTATGAAAATCATCCCTTATTGTTGAACTTTTCTTGCTATGTTTTCGTAAAGTTACGAGGGTTGCCTTTATATTTTGCGCCTTCGCAACACTTCATGTGATTAGCTGTAATTAGATATTTTTATTGTAAAGTTTGGTACTTTTTGGCATAAACTTGCATATAACGTTTTCACTTACGAGTTTTATTTGTGTTTATTTATAGTGAGTTTAAAAATTCATATTGCCTAAAAATAGAATTAACCCGTAAACATTTTCGTGCCATGATTTACTACGATTTTCGACGTGGATTATTGAGACAGGAGAGCATCAATCAACTTCTTCTACTTTTGGTGTTGAATCAACACACTTAGTCACTGTGAAACGATGGTATAATGAGTTCCTACGTAGCCGCCAATCTTTCCAAGACGAATTTCGTGAAGTTCGTCCAAAAACGGTGGTTGTACCAGAAACAGTCGATGCTGTGCGTCAATTGATAATACAAGATCGTCATGTGACATATCGCGAGATAGAGGCATCATCCTTGGCCTTTAGTGAGACCAGCATACATTCAATATTGCATGAACATTTGGTCGTAAAGAAGATTTGTTCTCGTTGGATACCGCATAGTTTGAGAATTGCCCAAAAAAGGACTCGTGTCGATTGGTGTAAGGAAATTCAGCCGCGCTGGATCAAAGCACGTCTATGACATCGCAACAGGTGACGAATCTTGGATCTATGCATATGAGCCGGAAACAAAGCAGCAATCGACTGTATGGGTGTTCCAAGACGAGCCTACTCCAACAAAAGTTGTTCGCGCAAGAAGCACCTCAAAGCAAATGGTCGCCTGTTTTTTCGGAAAATCTGGTCATGTCGTAACTGTTCCACTAGATAAACTTAAAACGGTCGATTCTGAGTGGTATACAACCATTTGTTTGCCAAAAGTTTTTGGAGAATTAAGGAAAGCCAACCGCCGAAGACAAATCATCCTTCACCAAGACAATGCGAGCTCTCACGTATCGATTCACACAAGCGAGTTTTTGAGGACTCAAAAGGTCGAATTGATGGGTGATCCGCCTTACATCCCTGATTTGGCACCTAATGATTTCTTTTTATTCCCGAACATCAAAAAAGAAGCGAGGTCAACGTTTTTCAACCCCTGAAGGAGCTGTAGAAGCCATCAAACAGCTCGTTCTAGAGGTATCCTCTTCTGAGTGGCAAAAGTGCAAGATTTCAATATTAGAATTAGCTGTAGTGCCACACAACTGTCTACCGAAGGCCCAGATTGATTTAATGATAATTGGGTACAGGAGCAACTTATTGTCAATTGATAGTTAAGAGTTTCGGTTCAAAACCCAATATAAGTTTCTGTGGTTTAGACCGAGAGCCTTGCGCTTGCTAAATATATGAGTTCTCCAAGTTAGTATCCTGTCGAGGTGTATATCAAAATATTTGATCTCTTTTTACTTTGGGGTATATTAATATCATTCTGTTTTACTGGTGAACAGATGTTTCGATTGAGGGTGAGGGTCACTTGAACGGATTTAGTTTCATTAAACTTTATTCAAGATTTTTAGCCAGTCAACTAGCTTTGTTAAAACCTCCTTGAAGTTTGAGCGAAGCCAAATGCAGCAAAAGGGCCAATGACGAGTCCTTGTTATATTTGTGATTAAGGTTGTATGCTAATAATAAATACAATTTAATTCATATTAATCCAAAATATTCTTGAACGCACTGTTTATGACCGCCTACAAGATATTTTCATAACACTTAGTATCTCTTAGATACATTTCATATTACTCATCAAATATTTTACCTAATCAAGATTCTAATCGGCCACTTTTTAGAAAATATCACAAAACACACACTGCTAAAAGAAACAAAATATTTTTTTTGACACTTAACCAATTTTTATTTTTTTTACGGAGAAATTTTAAAATAAGCGTGCCTTTATTCAATTAAGAACATATCGGTATATATCTGACTTTACCAAGTTCCCTGCTCACTTCTTATTCCAACTCAGTAAGCACAACTTCGATAATAATCGCAATCGAAGGAAAATACCAGACACGGCTCTCATATTACAAAAAATCAAAATATTCGATATTTTAGTAAACCGGGCAACAAATTCACTCAAATTAGTAGACGAATTTAAGAAGATAGAGAAATGCGTAAAAATTAGAATCTTATTGTAATTAACCCAAAATATTTTTAGATACATAGTATATTACTTTAATATGTATGTACTTTCTGTGTATATAAACAAATTTAGTTTTGACTTTAACCAAATTGGGAAAAGTGTTGACGAGAGCTTGTTTCAAAAAACTGCATATTCTACCCTGCTGAAAGGGAAGATAACAAAATCAAAAATATATAAAACCTTGTGAACTTTCAACAAAGTAACATCTATTACATTTTAGCGTTGAATGACGCTATACGGTAGGGTTTTCAGGCAAAATTGAAACCAGAGAGAAATTTGTAAAAAAAAGTGAGGGTAAAGAGATAGATGCGGGTATGCTGAAGTAAAAAAGTGAGGAACAGAAGTGTAGTGAGGTGGGGGGCATTTCTGGGGCAGCTGTTTGCTCAATGTTTGCTACTCACTTATTCTCAGCGACGACCAATACAATAGTCGTCATTCAACGTTCAACGTTACGATACCTCGAAATAACACGACAGCCCGTGCGTGGCCGTAGGCCTCGCACAATGCCGCACTGACTTTTTTCTTTAACTATTTCCCGCGAGCAAGGCTCAAAAAACTATTATCTTTTAAACAAAAATGTCAAAGAAGATAAAATAACAAATTTACTAACATATTAAATAGACTCTCAAACAAAGAAAATTTTATTTAAAAAAAGCAACCCCCTTATTCACTGCAATATTCTTGATGCGCAATTTTCTAATGTACCAGAAGCAATTCAATTTTAAGACAGTTAAAAGCTATCATTACTTTTCGCCATTACTTTAAGCTTCACCCACACTACAACATTCCACACTCATGTGGCTTGAGTTTAAACCATGGCGCCTTTAAATTGTTATAAATTACATGAAAATGCAAATCTAGTGCCAATCCAAAGCCGTTTCGACCGAAATAAGTGAACTCACTCTGTTACTCCTTTGTCTTTCTTTGATTTTCATTTACCATGGAACTAAATTCAATCCGTTGTATTTTCAATCCTCTCGGCTCGGCTTTTTCTTTTTTTTACAACTTATTCTCCTCCCACAGTGCCCAGTTGCTCTGTTGGAAATAGTTTTTTTTTTTGTTTTGCATTGCTTTCATAGCGACGATTATAAATTTTGGTATTTAGCATGAGACTTTAAACCATGAAATCCCATTATACGATGACATTCGCGCCCTAGCGACAAAGCGTATGGCGACAAATTTCATGCCTTCGCACAAGGCGTTGTAACAATATGGCGAAAGTGGATTCAAAAAGCTATAAAGTTTCAAAGGAGTTGCATGTACATATGTTAAGTACATTAGATCGTGGCATACAAAAAAAAAAAAATCGTGATGAAAATGTGCCACTCGGGTTTGAGTATTTACCTTTAAAAGCAAAGTACAAGCTTTAAAAATCCAACTTTTTCAATTCTTACTCTTGTTGGCTCTAGGAATATCAAATATTTTTCGATTTTAAAAATTATTTACCCTAACTGTGTTTTTTAGAATGCATTTATATAAAATACTGGAATTGTTTGAATTCTGTTTTATATTTCAATTTTTATTTGTAGTTAAAAGGCATAAAAGCCAGAAAAGGAAAAATCATAATAAAGCTTATTTTATTTGTAGGGTACCGAAATTTTTGGAGTACAACTTCTTTAGCGGCAATGATTTTGTACACCGCGTAACGAAAGTCGCATCAGAATCGCTTTACTAGTACTGTATTTACTAATTTTAACTACTACTTTCACTAATTTCTACCACTATATTTTACTAATTTCTACCACCATTTTTTTATGCCACCAGTAATTTTTACAAATATTTTGACTAACTTCTACCACTATTTTTACTAATTTCGTCGACTATTTTTAATTTCTAATACCATTTTTACTGATTTCTTCCACTATTTTTTCTAATTTTACTACTAATTATTACTACTACTTACTACCACTATTTTTTTACTAATTTCTACCACTATTTTTTACTAATTTCTCCCACTATGCTTATTAATTTCTACCACTATTTTTACTAGTTTCCACCACCATCTTTACTAATAGTACTACTATTTTCTGCAACTATATTTATGCCACTAATAATTTCTACCAATATTTTTACTAAATTCTACCATTATTTTTGCTTATTTCTTCCACTACTTTTTTAACTTCTTCCAATATTTTGACTAATATTTACCATTATTTTTAACAATTCCTACCACTATTTTTACTAAACTACTACTAATTATTACTACTATTTTTAGTCGTTTATACCACTATTTTTATTACTTTGTACAACGATTTTTCCTAATTTTTACCACTATTATTGCTAATGGTTCAAATAATTAGTACAACTATTTCTATTAATGCTACAACTAATTGCTACGGCTACTTTCATTAATTTCTACTACCACAAAGAAGTTTTACTTCTGGTTCGCTCACTTAGGTGCACTTGTGGTTTTTTAATTTTTGAAGTCCTCACAAGGCGTCTAAGTAAGTGTGCAGACCCAAACGGCAAGTTTAATTTTTTTTTACTTCACACATCGTGATATGGTCTAATGTACATACATACGTATGTATGTATGTGACGTAGGCAAAAGAAAAGTGTTTGCATACACTCGGTTGTGGCTGTGTGTGTGAGCAATTTATGGGACTTGTATTTTTTTATCTGCGTCAATTGAAAGTAGAGCTGCGCCTAAATAGAAAGTAAAATACTACTAGATAGCATTGGATTATGTTTAGTAAATTTGGTAGTGCAGGCTTTAGCTGTACTAATATATATATATATATATATATTTATATACACTGGTACTTAGGAGCCATAAATGAATATAAATTACGAACTGAAAGACAAGAATCTGTAGATTATGAAGCTGTGGATGTAATTATAGGAAACTGCTAGATTTTTTTACGAAATGCTTTATGTATTCTCTTTTGAATATTAGAGTAGGGAGATGTAGCTGCCAGAATACATCCAGACCTATGCATTTTATAGTTTCCGACTCTTCCTCGCTTATCTTCATGGTACCCGGAAATAACATGGCCATGGTTTGGTCTGCTTTTTCCCCTTTGTACTTTTGGCCCACATTTTATTTGCGTTATTGCAGGTGTAAAAAGAGAGATTTTCGAGGATTGGCCACTTGAACCTTAAATAAAAGAAGGTTTTGAAAGATGCCATGGACCTTGAGATATGTTTTGCATCCAAACAGCACGACCGAGGTTAACAGGGTACAGGCTTTTTTGGATTAAAAACATTGGACATTTGTCCTTTTAGTAGAATAAAGATTAAGAAAGCTATTATAATGTTGAGCAACCACAGTTTTATTTCTTTTTTATAAATACTAATTGCGTATGAGATACAGCTTTAAAAGTTCCAAATAGAGGCCAACTTCGCACACTGTATACAAAGTATTGAACTGCATTAATATCCGGTAACTATTCTTTTTTTTTTTTTGAGTAAGCTTACCAAAATCAAGCAACGATGTCTCGATGTTTGGCCGAGCTCCTCTTATAATCTGAGATATAAGTGCATTACAATTAAATGACAAATTATTTTTAAAATAATTTTTTAATGCAGAAATACCCTCTGGGGGTTTCCATTGCCCGTGTCGGGGCGACCGCTATTATAAAAAGATATTTATGTATATTTTACTAATGATAACTCTATGAAATTTCATGTTTTTGAAAGCACAATTAAATAATAAAAAACACTTCCCGCTGTTGGTCTTCTGTGTTTCCGACAGGGTGAAAGAGGATTTGGTGTTGTGCAGTCTGGTGTTTGTTTTCTTTCGTTCACTCAAACCAGTCTATTTCAAACACAAATTTGGAAAGGGCTAATCAAAAATATTTCTAATATTTATCAACAAAGACTACTATAAAACATTACAGAGTTTAAAAACCTAGACAAGGATTTATTCTCATTTTTTAAATACAAACAATTTTTCTTTTAAAAGAAATTTTACAAAATTCCATTATTTTTTTTTTTTTTTTTAATAACAAAAATTCACTAACACTGATTAGGCAAATACCTTGCATCAAAGATACATTTTATAATTTAGTTCTATAAATAATGCAACCCTATTTTTAGTGGAGGTGAATTTTTAACGGTGTTGTAAACTATGACTTACTGACGCCCAAAAAAGGCGCATCAAGTCTTTCGCGGAAATTAAATTTTTTGTGAACTGATGCTGAGGGGATTTTTTTTAAACTATTTTCCAATCCGCTATTAGCATTTCAAGACCCAGTTCGCAAGTTTAGTTCATAGAGTGCGCGTGTTTTGTATGGTCAAGAAAAATCATACGTAAAAGAACACAGTTAACTGTGGCTCGAAAGGTCGTAATTTTAAATTTATTGAACGAAATGTGTTCGTAAAGTAGCAGTACTCGTAGACTTACAAGTCAATTAAAGTTTTTATTTCTAAAATGCCATGCAATTGGTCAACTGGAGAGGAAAGAAGGATCAATGCACAAATCCGATAGTAGACCGGGCTAATTTGAAAACAAGCTCTCAAGACTATCCCAAAAATATGGCCGAGACAAAAACAGAGCCCCAGCATAGGATATTTCGATACGAAACGCTCCATCACTGTCGGCTAGGAAGCCTGCAAAGAAGCAACTTTTAAGCACAGAAAATTAAAGAACAGCGGTTCAACTGAGCCAAAAGTAAAGAAAAAATGGTTGAAACTGAACGGAGACATGTCATATTTTCTGAAGTGAACGATTAGCGGAAAATTGCATACTTCCTATTGTAAATCATTTCCCTTATATCGTGGTACCGGAGTCCCAAATTTTAATAGAGGCTGCTTGAAGTTCTTAACAGAAACGGAACCATTTGCAATTTTTCAGGAAGATTAAGCGACATATCATCGGAACGAACTATTAGTTTTATCATGAACTCTTTACCCATTCTTATACTTATTATTATATTTCGGCCTATTGTTTAAGTTTAGCTAACACTTAAGAAAGGGAATATACCAGTCCTCAATCCAATAGAAAACGTTTGGGCTATTATGAACAGTAAAATTCGCAAAGCAAGGCTAAATAAACGGCGCAATATAGAAAAACCCATAGATTAAGTATGGCATTAGGAAATTACGTCGGTATATTAAAAAAAAAGACTCAACAAAGCATTAAAAAAACAAAGAAAAAAAAAACAAATTGTTCAAAATTTAGTATTTGAAATGTAAGTATTTATTAACAAGAATCAAAAAAATAAATAAATCAGTTTTCAAATCTGTCAAATTTTTCAATATCTTTTCCAGTAGTCAAAAGCTGCAAAAGAACAGGAAATGGTTGCTGTCTTTTTCAAGCTAAACAAAAAAAAATAGTTACAACACATTTCACTTAAAATTTTTGTGTCCATTTATTAGAATTTAATTGGCCAACAAATCTCCATCAAAGTTTTTGCAAATATATTTAGCATTTTTAAATTATGAAGACTAGAACTTCGAATTGTGAAAAAAATGTCTATGCGGGTTTTTTGGGGGCTTTTATGGGTATGGAATTGAGAGTTTTATTATTTATATTTTCTGAGATTGGGATAAACTGTCAGTAAAAAAAAATTATTAAAAGCCATTAGTATCACTAATTAAGAATTAAGTGAGATAGAATTTGCTGTAGAAAATGTCATGATATTCGTAAATCTTAACTGTAATTAAATGGAAACATTTGCAATTCACAATTTTTTGCTCGGCTAATGATATCTTCAATTATAGGCTTTGAAAATTTATAACTTTTTTTTTCTACTCCTTTCAGGTAAGTTCCGAATGTGTTCTCAAGTAAAGTGTCTTGGCTATTCCAAAGTAAGTACATTTTAAATTATACTAAAAAATGGGCCATACGATTACTTAAACTTCATATATGTACTACATTTAACCTATGCTATACACAATTGTAGTTTCTTCAGCTAACCACAAAAATTCTGCTTATATTTATAACTATAATTTCATTCTCGAGCGTGCTTGTTAAGTAAGTTAAAAAAATAATAATAAATCCATATTAAATTAAACTTCACTTAATTCAAGGACAAATGTCAACAACAGTAACAAAAAAAAAACCTTATAAAGAAAAAACTGAAATATGTACAAAATTACAAGAGAGTGTGAAACTCTGTCGTGTAGAAATTGCAGTCGCAGCAATGTGCCATATTCAAATCCGCTAGGACTCAACGTCAGCGAATTGGCGGACCGACACTGCAACGCGCCGCGTAATGAGGTTGTCAACAAAAAGTGCGTTGAGCCGCACTGTTTTAGTTTAATTTTTTTTCTTCTACTTTTACTACTTACTTTGTAAATTGCGCACAAGTTGAAAATCAGCAGAGAAATCGCAGTAGACCAAACTGAAAGACATAGAAGTGCAAATTTGAATAGAAAGTGAAAGTTTGGCAAATTTTTAGTTACTCATACGCAGTGTAGAATATAAATACAGTGTGGACAATTTAAGGGCACTTTGGCAAGTCTTGAAAAATTTTCTTTTGCGTGTTTAATGCTTAGTAATTTTTTATCAACTTATAGCTCATAACATTACAAACATCGTATAAAGCCACATTTCAAACTTTTTACAAGAAATTGGAATATTCAAAAAAAATTCATTAAATTTTCGAACTTGTTAATTAGAATTTTTATAAAAATATATATGTATTTAATAAAATGTTGCCTTTTCTCTATGACAAATTAGCTCATAAATGAACTAAGGCTACATTTTAATCCGTTAGGTTGGGTATGAGTCGAAATATTCAGAAAACCCCTTCTTATGGTTGATTGTATTAAAGAGTTATGGTGCTGGTGCCCTTAAAAATCCTTTTATGAAAAATAAATGCGCTAGGTGGCGCCAGAGGTGAGTTATTGAATGAATCCGTATTCACGATGCAATTTGATGAAATTAGAAATATGTATGTGAAGGCGCGACAAGAAACTCTTTAACCATTTAACCCCTCTAGGTGGCGCTAGAATCAAGTTAACTGGAAAATTCATATTTATGGGCCGATATTGATGAAATTTCAAAGGTAATATGCTGGTCCAATAAAAAATACTTATTTGCAAAATGAATGCGCTAGGTGTTGCTAGAGGCGAGTTATGCAGAAAATCTATACCCTTAAGCCGATTTGGATGAAATAAGAAACACATAATGGGTATGCGTAGGAAAGTACTTTTACGAAAAATAGATCTGCTAAAGGCCGCTAGAATACAAAATCTATATTAACTATGTTATATATATAATAGTGAAAAAGTAAATAGCAGGTGCAGTCAAAAATGCTTTTATAGTCCAACTTACTTGATATTTACAAAAAAGAAAAATTTATAAAAATTTCTGCTGTCGAGATTTTCTGGCATTTCCAGTGTAGCGGCGCTAGTTTTGAGAATTAATTGTACTAGAACTACTTAAGATTTTTTAATTCAGTTTTTTTCATTTTATTTACTAACTTCTCAAGTATGGACAACAGTTCTTTTTTGGTCTCCATAATTTTTTCACATTTTAGTTAAGTGACCTTGACTCTGAGTTTGTTAAAAAAAGGGTACTGGCGTGAAGAGTTCTGAGAGTTCGGATAATCAGAAACAAAAACCTGAGCTAAGTAATCTCTTTCGCTACAAGTTGTTTGAAAAATTTAAAAAAAGTTTCGAACATACATATAGAAATTTGACGAAAAAAATTTTTTTTTTTGTTTTTTTTTTTTTTTTTTTTTGCAAATTATGGGTGCAAATATTGTTTTGAGATAGAAAAAAAACGAGCTATAAGTTTGCTGAAAAAAAAGTGTAAAATATTTGCGAATTGGTTTTTCTTATTCACCCGCGCACTGAAAACATGAATTTTCAAGAGACGCATTTAAATATATGGAACGTGATAAAGAGACGCCACGGGCGGTCGTATTTTTAAGCTCCATAGCACCTAAACAAAGGCCGAGTTGACTTTAATATTTTAGCAGCGAATTTCTAACATCATTTAGATAAAAGAAATAAGCAAAAAACTCGATTTTTTGAAGCCGCTACACTCGAAGACCTCTTTCAGGAATATTTTGTAATTATTGTACTTACATATATGTATATCAAAACGTAGGCCAAGTCGCGGGTACCAACTAGTTTAAATTTTTTTCTAATTATTTTAATATCATCACAAAATTGTCTAAGTTCGGTTCAAACAAACATATAATGAATTTAATATAAATTAAAACAGCCTATGCGTTGGCCCATAGAAGGTTAATTCTGATTTGAGTTTCCTGAAAAAAGTCATCACAAATGCCGTGGAAAAAATCCAAGTGGCGATTAATTGGCGGCGATCACTTAATAGATGAGACTTTGCATGGTTTATTAAATTATATCACCTTTAAAACATAGTGTAAAAAAAATTTCAAATCAAAATCAGCATTTTTAAACCATTAATTCAAAACATGTCATGCCATACATTTAGTTATTTATCATAGGGCTCTTTATACAGAATTACTGCGGTTTCTCGGTTCTAGCATTTACTTAACATGTATAATACAAATCCCCTTAAAGAGCTATAGAAGTGGGTACCTATAATTTGTTGATTTAAATTATTCAGTTTCCTAGGAGTACAAAATATGGTGCCGACTAGTAAGTCATGCCTTCAAAGCCCATAGAAAGGTTGCATGTAGCGAACGGAGATAAAAATGAATAGAACCACACTGTAAAAAATCACAAGAAACAAATACACACCAGACGATGTTGCTTTTGACCAAAGAAATCGATAAGTGAGAGACTTACTGATTTAGATGGAGGAAAACTCTGCCTACTCTTATTATCTTAGCAATATTAAAAGTATCGATTAAGTAGAAAAAAAAATGTAAACAAAAAATTGCATCAATTGACGAAAGTTTCTGAGCATGTTTTTTTTTTTTTTTTTTTTTGAATAAGAAAATAAAAATAACCTGTAGTGCGATTCACTAACTTTAAACGGTGCGACAATTGTTATTTTTGACGGCAATATTTGCCGTTTGCACTAACGATTGTGCGATTCACTAACATATTCTTAACGACACTTAACAGCTGTTTCGTTGTATTTATTCAAAGTGATAAAGAGTGGCACCTCTGTCAAACTAAATGTCAAAATAAGCGAAAAGCACAAAGAGGAATAGAGAAAAAACAAACGAATGCCTGCTGCCAAATATAAATTTGAACGTTTTTATTATATTTCATTAAAGTGAAATAGATATTAATTTGTTTCAAACTACAAACACTTAAAACTCTTTATATACGTATGTATATTGCAATGTTCCATTGTAGCAGAATTCCGGACTCTTCTCTGAGCGTTTTGTTAGAGTAGTAATCAACTCGACTCCAAGGAATATGCGGAATCACCTACTTATATGCCATGGTTATCGCTTTAAAACTTCGCGTAGTGCTCCAGCGTATTTAGGATTTACATACATATATTTAATTTTTTTTAATATAATCATTTATCTATATATTAAAACTAAACTGTATTTCTGTTTTTATACATGGATACTTGTAAAAGTTTGCTTTTACCATTAGCATATTAATTGAATGGCAGATATGATGGTTGGCATAAGCCTCCTCATGATTCTTTGGTGGCAAAATTGATATATGCGTGGAATCGATGGCTCCAATACAGCCTCCCACAAAGGGAGACGACACCGAAGCAAACATTTCTTTAGCAGATTGGCGTTTCCCTTGGGTCATAGGAAACCTCACTTTCTGGTGAAATAACGAATCATTGATTGCATCCGTTACCCGATGAATGCCGGCTTACGGATAACTGGCTCATGGATATTCCCCTTTGCTCGCCTACGTGTCATTGATAGCATTGATACCAGTTGCGAAGAATCTCAAAGCCACTAGAATCTACCAATATAAAAGTAAACTTTAAAATTGCCTACAGGGTTAAAGATAACACAAGCTACTACCTGTTTCTCAGTAGATTTTTCTGTTATTCTGGAGCCTCATGTTTGGTTGTTAAGCTGAGAAATTGGGTATTCAGCCAAGTTTGGAGTTAACCGATACAGCTTCTGAAATTCTGTTGAAAGGGATTATCCACATCCCGGAGTAAACGTCCATCCTTCGTCACCTCGGGATAAATCATAAGCCGAATATTCAAACGACATTATTTAAGGTTCCTTTTTTAATAACAAGTAAACAAATTACTTAATTTTAAATTTATCTTTTATTTAAGTTGAAATCACTAATTTCACTTTTCTCGATTGAGTTAACAACATCAAATGTGTTGTCGTTTAGTTTTCGGTCATCGACTAGCTAACATCAACAGCTGATGCGGCGAATGCGAAATTCGTTAAAAAATGGTTGCTGAATAGGCTGGGTCGTTAAAATTTTGGTTAAGTTGAGTTAGCCAATCGAATATCTTTAAAATAAGTTAGTGAATCGCACTACTGGTCTGAAATTGTAACACAATCAAACAGATTATCAATTACAAATTTTTTTTTTTTACTGAACCCAAAATTTCTTTTGAATACACTTTTTATTTTACTAAAATTTCTCCAATGTACATAAAAAGTTGTAAAATTTTGTTGTGTTAAAACTTGAATGAGAACTGTGGAATATTTGCACAACATCAGATTCGCGATAAATTGCAATGACAGCCAAATAAAACCACAAAGTAAACACGTAGATAGACGATTTGTATTTAACACTTTTCCAGCTGGTTAGCCAACCTTATTTAAACTGCTGAAAATTTGTATACAAAATTTACATCTATTTCTATATTTGCTCCTCATTCGATAACTAAGCTGCTAGAAAAAATGCAAGGAAAGTGAACGAGAGAATGAAAGGATTTACTAGAAATTTTTCTTTTTTTTTTTGCAGATTTTCCTTAGCAATCTAAAGGCTTTTGTGTCAATGTTTTTTTTTTCATTTTCTGCCAACTGCCAACATTTCACTTTCAACTTATTGGTAAGCGGAAAACGGAAGTATAACAAAATTTCAAAAAAAAAACGAAACGAAATAAGCTGCTTAGCGCTAAGTGTTTGTGTAGAGCAAAATAAGAGTTCAGATAAAAAAACAAAAAAAAAAACAAAAAAAAAACAAACAAAAATCATTAAACTTCATTGGTTTGTAGAAGCGTCGTCCAAAGATTGTGACGAATAAGATACTCAGATCCAATAAAGTAAAACAAAGAGCAATTTCATGCATTCATTCAAAGTCGGATTATGTGATATGCCAACGGCGCTGGACAAATTGGGAACAATCGCTGACATCGCATGTCCAAGCGTCAGTGGTTAGACAACTCTTCGGGTGAATGTCAGAATTAATTTTTTTTCAATTTTTTTTTTGTTTTCGTTTTTGCTTCAACTTACACAACAGCAACGCTTACAAAACAAATAACATCATTGCTATAAATCATTCCGTTGTGTTGGTGAAATGTCACTTAATCCAATTTCTGTATTTCAATTCAATGTTGCGGTTTAAAAGTACCGCAATTAAAATTCTGTTTCTCTCATTATCCACTTTGCTGCTTAAAAAATATTTTTACCTCTGTATTTTCTGAAAATTCACTTACACTTGGCGGTTGCGCATTTTAGTTTTGCTCTTGCCTCGTTAAGCTAGTCGCTTGGTCTCATTAAGCGCTCTTACTTTCATAATTTCATTCATATAAATTTGTTATGGTTTTTTTCTGCGTACCGTTTTTTATTTATATAATGTGCTTTTGATATATTTGATTGTTTTGAATAAAGCTTTGGTTCTCTCTGTTAGTGAGCGCATAATGGGGTGAGGGGGGTCGTTTTGGGTTACCTAGTTACTTTGTATTACAATCTTACTTTAATACTTCCTCTTGTCATAATTTGTATGGGGAAAAACACTTATTTGATTTTTGCTGGAATAATGAAAATCAAGAGAAAGTCAGAGCATTGAACATAAATATGGAACTTGCCTCTTTAAAAAAAAAAAATCGTCATTGTGTGCGAGTTTTAAAATATCCTTTTTCGGAAGCGAGGTTTTAGTTCTTTGCATCTCGATCAGCCAATGTAACTGTAAGCTGTATCACAACGCAAAGCTCTTGGATTGTAAAGAAATACTTTCTTTCATTTTGTTGGCATTCTTTGATTGTATTTTTTTTTGTTTGGTCGGCAAGTTCACCCCTCCCTTCAGCTGACTGTAGTGCTTAATAGGCAACGGGCAGTTCAGAACTTTGTATTGTACTTTTACTTATTCAGCTCTTAAGCATTCACTTGCCCTTGTGCGCGATCTTAACTACCTTCAAAAACTGTGTTTTCTTCCATTACAAATCAGAGTTCTTCTTCTTCTTAAGTGTCGCTACACTGAAAAAAAAAAACCTATAACAGTGTTATTTGTGGTTCAAATTCCGATATGTTCTCCCGATTGAGTATAGGTTTCTTCAAGAGGAGTAATTAGTTACACTAAATGAAACCGGGTTTCTCCAAAAGTAGTCAATATTTCAGTAGTAGTGAATATACCATTTCCATTTATCTTTCTTTTGATTGACGTTTTACCTCAATTTTTTTTGGGTGTTCAATCTTTGAGGCAGCTTTGATCGGTCAGTCGGTCAAAAAGATGTTAGGCTGCACATGGGACATATTTTCTGCACTTGAATGTTCTTTGGAATTCTTAGATCGATTCTGTTTTATGGAGTAGTGGTATTGTAGACGGCCACGGAGAAGAAAACTTCTTAAATGAAAAAGGGAGCTGGAGCTACGGCCTACCGTCCAGAACTAAAGATCTGTAAATGTCACAAGCTGCTGAATTACTGCAATATTTTTCAAGCAGAAATTCTGGCCGCAAAAAGCTAGCGACCGGATTAGCATCTTCATCGACAGTCAGATAGCCATCAAGGCCCTGCTTTCATACAATACCTGGTCTTAAATAGTAGTATAGTGTAAGGAAGCTTTGGGCAGGTTTCCTTAGTCCAAAACCGTGCACCTTCATTGGGTCCCTGAAAATAAGTTTGTAGAAGGGAATGAAAGGTCAGACGACTTTGTCAAACATAGAAGACTTAATCAGTGAGGAAGTGCCAATCTTGCTGCAAGCAATCAAATTTTCGCAGCAACTGTATACATCATATCCGTAAGCAGGCAGAACATTGAAGCAAACAAAGGGCTGAAGGGCTGCGAAAATCAGACGATACTAACCTCTCGAGCTTTTTATTTTTTCTCAAAAGAGATTACTTCACACTGTTAGTGGAGCTATTGACAGGACATTGCCTATTGGTGGCACATGCCGCTAAATTGCAAGATCCAGGATGAAACGGTGGAACATATTATATGTTAATGTCCAGCATTGGACAGACGACGTTTCAAGAGGCTGAGCGATGGGTACTTCAGTTCGCCAAAGGGACGGAAATGTTTTTGGCAACGTTACTGGCTCTTAAGACGAAGTTTTTTCATCATTCGCGCGCTTTTCTGAAAACACAAAGTACCTCCTTGATCTATGTGTGGCCTCTCGTTAGGCCAGCCAGCTTATCCTAACTGGCAGCAACTAAAAATACCTAGTGAAAACAAGATCTTCCTGTCTCTCTACCGCCATCAGCGGATACCGAGGGCTGGCTCGTTTTTGTCCATTCGTACAACATTATCTATAAAGTCCATGCAACCATCATTCCATAAATAGCGGTGTCACAGAGACGCAATGGTCCAAAGACCTTCCAGAGATTATTTATTTCGAACACTTCATAGGTCGTCCCATCCGACGCTGTTGGCATTCTTGCCCCTGCGCCATAGAAAAGCGCGGGACCGATGTGAGACTTGTTCAGTGTAGGTTTGGTTCGTCCAAAAACTACCTTACTACTCAATTGGCTACTCATCCCAAATTGGCGCTTGGCAAATAAGAAAAAACGCCCTCATTGGGTTTCGAGGCTAAAGCTAATATTGGTATTAGTGCTATTTCTTAAATAAACAAAGTATTCTACTTTGTCAACTGACTGATCATTTGGTGACAGGAGATGCTTTGTTTTGTTCACGCTCACCTACGGATCTATTTGATTCGATTCTCTATCCAGTTTGAAAAAGACAAGGGATCTCGGTTTAATTCTTTGGATTTAATTATATTTTCCAACATTGTGTTATAGAAGTCGCACGATGGGGAGTCACCCTGTCTGAAACCCCGTCTGATATCAAACGATTCGGATACTTTTCAAAATTTGGCGTATCGTGAATATCAAGACTTGCTAGATCTATACCCACACTGGTTAGGTCTAATCGTACTGGTAATTTATCAACGTCCGCGACTTTGTTATTCCGTGTCGAGGTTTGGGCACGAGATGACAATGCCGTCAAAAAAAAAATTTGGATTTCGGGATCTTCATCTTCTCTGCCGGTTATTTTGTTGTCCCCTTTTACCAAACCAAAAAAATGTTTCGTCGAGAATTTTAGTGTGATTTGGACATCAGCCATCAGTTCGCCATTATTATTGGTTACAGGTATTTGCCACGGTCTTAAAACCTTCCAAAACTCAACGTACAGTTAAATTATTCGGACGCTTTTTCTATCGGCTAGCATCTCAAGCTCTTCGTACTCACACATGTCGGTGTTTCTTGTAATCGCAGCGTAGCTTGAAATGCAAAATACAAAGATTTTAAAGTACAATTTTATGTCTAGTATGTGCTTGCTTTGGAGATTTTTTGTACGTGAGTTGGCGAGCGCCGTGCGCCGTTGTTTTGAAGCAGTCAGCAAGTAGCACCTTCATTCAAAAAGATATTTAGTCACCGGAGATTTCCAGTGCTTAGTAAAAAAAAAAAAAGCAAAGTTAAAATTTCTGTAAGGAGAAATGTCAACAAATCCAAAGTAATTTGCGGAGAAAATCTTAAGGCGCCATTAATATCTGACACACAATGGAATGAACTAAAAACCAGCACAAATTTCTACTACCAACCGAATAATTTGACTACATATATTATTCCTATCGGATTGCTCGATTTGCGCAGACTTTTGTAATTTTTTTTTTTTTTTTGACTTCCCACTCATTAGCGTAGTTTGGCAAATACATATAAACAAACAAATACAAAAAAACTTAAACAAAAATGCATTCATTAATTTCAATTATTCAGGTGAAGTACCTACACGAAAGTCTTGGCCCAGTTGAGAAGGAAATCTGCAATCAGTTACATTTAGCTCACAAACTAAGAGTGCCAACAAAGCAGTAGACCTTGAAACCTAAAACCGCAACGCTAATTGCAATCGCAAATTCGCTCAAGAAAGGCACACAACTCAAAAACACAAAAACACAAAAACACAAAAACACAAAAACAATAACAAAAAAGGGAAAAATATGAAAAATAATCTAACCATTTTTCATTCTCTGACATGCGCCTCGCTTTCTGCCACCGCTCTACTCTTCACTTTCACTGCGGTGAGCAGTGAAGGGAAAGCAACAACTACTAAGGGCAGAGTAAAGCGCATAAATAAGCAGAAACGCAAAAAGTTATAACCGTGAAAGAAGTTGCGAAAAAAAAATTTCGAAAAATATTATAACTCGAAAATGAGCTTGCCGTACTCGTGACTGTCATGCTAGACGCTGGACGCTGTTCATTATTTGCCACTACTTTTTTCATAGACTCCTCCTTTTTTGCTTCTTCAGATGCTATTTAATATTGTTCGGATTTTTTTTTTGCAGTCACCTTTACTTTGTTTTTCATACAATTTTCACGAAAACACTGTATTTTGCGTTCAAAAATGAAACGAAATGAAATGAAATATGGTCAGCGCTGACTTTGGTTTCTCACCTAAAATTTGATAACAATTAATCATTGGAAACTAATGCGCGCAAATAGCCAAGCATTAGAGTTGAGTGCAAGAAATTTTAGTGCGAACACCGCACATCGCCATACCCGCCTACGTAGCGGCGTATCGAAGACTTTCGATTTGTAAATTACGAGTACGAAAGATTTAACGCCACATGCCAAATGAAATCGAAATTAATTACAAAACGCTAGCCCATTAGTCATTTATTTAAGTAGAGACCTTTTTTGGGGGTTTTCACTTCCCTTTTCTGTTTTTCTGTTTCTAATTTTTGTGTTTGCTTTTTTTGCTAATTGTGCTTGTGTGCGTGCTTAATTTCATACCACCCGTTGAGCTTATGTAACTTATGAAGTCGATTGTGCTTCGTCGCTCGTGGCACAAATTTCAAATGAGCATCTGTTTTTGCTGCTGCCGCCGCCACCGCCTCCATACTTTTCCATTTAATGCCAACAACAATGCGCATGCACGCGAAAAATGCTCCAAAATGAAATTTTCCCGCAACATTGTTTTTCACTGATGCCTTTCGCTCATCAAATCTAACCCCAATTTGTAATTGCATTAAAAGCCAACAGCTTTTGTGGTAAAGCAGCCAACAACATTTATGCTAACTAGTTTCGAAATGAGTTAGCAGAAACGCACAAATCCAAGTAGAGTAATGTAGAAAAAGAAGTACATAGTTTTAAAGCAAGCAAGCGATTTGAGGAGTTGTATTGCTCGATTATTGCTGATTTCATTTCTTGGTGTTTTTATAATGCTATCTTTCCCCAATTTTCTACTCCCTTGCATATCTAAGCCATTTATTTTTCAATGCATTGAATTTTATTTCTATTGCAGCATTATGAAAAGTTTTTTTAGTTTAAGGATGTACTGATTAGTGAAATGGTTAGTGAAGCGCTTCAGCTGAGAACTTCATTTCTATGTGAATATATTATATATATACTATGTATATGTGTAGGTACTTAGTACCCTGTCGAGAATTTCTTAGTCCGCTACTGAAATGGCTAGCTACTCGCGCATTTATTTTGGCAGATTTATGGTTTCAAGTCATGTTGAGCTCTTTTCACTTAAGCAAAATTAAAACACGATGCTCATTGATAAATTGGAAGTAATTTTATACTTGTTTTTTTTCCATATCGTTAGTTTGATTTTTTATTACATCTGCCACTCGCCACGGACGGCACAATCTTTCATTCAATCATTCGTGAATTATAACATAAATTTTTCTTTAATTTTTCTACAGTACTTTTGTAACCGGCGTTACTGCTCCTTGTTAAAGGGTATTTTTTTTCCTTTTGAAAATAACTTTGAAAACGCTTTTGTAGCAGGTCCTATTATAATATCATTTTTATCGTTTTTACAGCAACTTCACTTACTTCACCTTAGAACCGTCCTTGGGCTGCTGGGTTCCCCACAATATTTTTATCGCCTGATAAAATCAATACATTGTTCCATACCACTATTAGAACCGCATTTGTTTAATAAATTGTATATTTAGTGGCATGAATTAAGTGAATTTATGATATTTCTAGAAAGACTTTGAGTGAAAAAACGCCAAATGCAAGACCTCCCGCATACGTCTTTGGGAAGTAGTACTCTCCACGTATATTTCGATTTTATTACATTATTAAATCCCCGTGAATATTTTCCTGTTTCGATTGTGTAGAAAAATTACAACCTTATAAAATTAGTGAACGAATTGCCCATTTAGGCAGCATTCGGGAAATTGACTTTTGATGAAGCTGAAGAATTTGCTGAATATTTGAACTGACAATGAAGCGAGCGAAGTGACCGAAACCATTGGAGCGCGTGATGATCCGATGGCAATATTTGCTCCTAAAAGTGATGAAAATTTTGACAATGATAGCGATGACTCGGACTGCGATGGCCTTTTAGAAAATGTGGAGCCACTTCAAGATTAACATTATGAAGAGCTCGTAACTATATACAAAGTAGACTGACTGCGACAGAGTTAGCGTATAAAGCTACAGTTCAAGCAAATCGAGGCCAAATGTATATAGGGCAAGGTTAAAGAAAGCCAACAGTGTGATGGTCAATGCCTAGAAACTCTGCGAAGGTAAGGACTCAGGCTTTACAAAGAAATAAAATTGGCCTTAAAATGCCAAGAAACGAACCAGCTGTTGATTTTTTAGCGAATATACCATGACACTGTCCATTTAGTTGAAAGTGTCGGCAATGATTTTCGTTTATCTACTGCACATCTCATCTCGAGTGAAACAAAATTTAATTCATCTCTTTAAAGCACCCTAATCCCTACACATTTATAGATAGTATGTTGCTTTTTAATTAACTATTTGTAGAGATTTTTACCATGCAGACTAGTTTTTGTAAACTCAAAACATTTACCTCTGCGAACAGAACGTCGCATACACTTCATCAACAACTTCTACTTCGGATTAAGCTCAACGTCTTGTTTATTGTATAATTTCTCTCCTTCGCATTCACAGTAGAATAAACCTTCTCCTCTATTTATCTTATTCTTCAGCATCAAGTTGTTGTACCGTCTTATCATCAGCTTAACAATTTCGGAGGGATTTAACGCTCCCAGAGTCTGTTGGAAATTTTTTGTTAATAATACTTCTTGTCAGTGAATTTGGAAATATGCAACGAAAGGAGCGAAATATTATTTGAAAATAATTGCTTAGGAATAATAACTTCGAAACTAATTTAAATTAAGAGGAAGTGCATCTAAAATAACATCACGCCGATTTGACTTCAAAAAGTCACGCTAAAGACATACTTTGTCGGTTAGCTGAATACGTACCTGTAAATTTTATCCAAAATATGATAACTCTACGGCAACAAAATAAAACAAAATATTGTGATGTGAGCAAAAATATAATAGTTATATCAATATGAATGGGTTTGTGGTTATATTTCATCGGTTTATGCAAATAAAAACCAAAATGTGGTTCGAGGACTTAGAAGTTTTATTATCTAATAAAAAAAGGGGTAGAAAAAAAGTATAATTTTACTCAAATGGTTTTCTGTCAGCAAGTCGTTAGAAGACGGGCATGTATGCATCTATGTCCGTCTATAAATTAGTGCGCCTTTCATTATTTCATTTTATGCTATCATAAATTTGAATATTTTCTGCAAGTCAACAACTATTGCAGAGCTTGTTATTGTTTGATCAATATTACTAAACATTATTTTATTTAAGACTTGTACATAATATCTATAGAAATTTGTGAACAAGCACATAAGTACATAAAGTACATACATATGTATATATATATAGAGTACATATTTGCGTGCATATAAATAATTGTTCGATATTAATTTCAATTTATCGACATTATGACATCAATAATTCTGTTAGCTATTTATAACTCAAAGATACATAATACGACACAAATTTCATTAATGAGCGACATGCCTGGTAACAATTATAAATAACTAGATACATAAATAAGTACATACTATATATGTACATACTATATGTATATATAGGTTTTAGCGTGAATACTGCAAAATGCTAAATATTATTGACATTTGAAATGGTAGTTACTGGGTCGTGTGCCAGGAGTGGTGGTGAAAAAAAAGCATAGATTCTAATCACTTGATATGGAGGTAGTTGGAAATGTTCTATAATACCGATACGCCAATGCCATTAAGACATAGCTGCGCTCTTTTCAGTGCCAGTAAAAATACAGTAAATACAATTTGTGACTGAGAATGCAATTTAAGTTGCATCACTAAAAAAAATGCAGTAAAAATATTTTTTTTTTAATGGCAATACTAATTTTTAAGCTCAAGACCAGTATAAGGAAAGTATTTTGGAAAAAAGACAACAACAGTCAGGAGTGGTAGAAATTAAAGCTATTTCAGCGGCCACCACATCTCCTCATCAGACTTCTTTCATGACTCCACCGGCATTTGTACCCACAACCTACGACTGGCTGGGCAAGTGCGTTGCCAATGGACCACAGTCGGCTTGTGAGCTGCTGTGGCTTTATACCACTTTCCTTATATCCTACCAGCACATTATATTTTTTACTGATTAATTAAAAAAGTGGTAGTAAAATACTAAACTTTAACAAAACCAACTCTAGTCTTTGTTTGGGCTTATTTTAAAATACGTGGAAGTAGATTTCTTCGCGCATCGCAGATGATTACTTAATATTCACAATATAACCTTGGAATTCAAGCCCAATTCATAAGCAATCATCTCTTGTATCGATTGTGGATTTTCGTCAAATTTTGCTCGCAGTGACGTCATCAGTGAAAGATTTTGGTCGACCTTCTTCGGGCTCGGCATCTATTCATCTAACCTTCACAGTTCTAATATTATAACAGGATTAATTGAACAAAAATTTCTTTAATTTTGGATAAGTGGGAGCTCCTTTGTAAACAGCTCTAAAAGGTTTGTCCACATAAATATATATGCATGTGGAGATATCATTATTTGTATTCAATTTTCAAAATTTCAAAATTTCGAGACTAAGTTTTCTTAAACCTTAGAAGGTTTAACCCTGCTGTTAGGTTAAAAAAAACTTACGAATCTTAGGTTAGAGGACCATTTGGTCCATACTGCTGTTTTCATACAAAATAACAATTTAATCTTAGTCTTTATATTTAGTTTGGTTCAATACTTGCTAAATATTATTATTTTATTATTTACTCAACTCTGGTAAAACCCAGCACCAGTGGCCTGCTCTAAAAATGCTTCTAGTTCAGGAGCTCGAAAGCGAGGAATTTGTAGTTGCTGCAAGTCTAAGTCTGATGTAAAATGCTCCATTTGCAGTGCGTTTATTTGCAAAACCAACCGAAAAACATTTTTTTGCTCATCATGTAGTGCCAAAAAATATCGAACAAACTAATAAATACTTATTTTTGGAAAATTAATGTAAAGAAAATCAAAGAAAATATACTATGGACCAAATGGTCCCTTAACCTAAGATTCGTAATTTTCAATTTATCTTAGTCCAGTTTTAAGTCAGAGAATAAAATTTTCGCACATAATATTGTTTTATAAAAGGACCACCTGAGCTGAAAAATTTAGACAGTATATATGTATCACCGTTCCAAAGTTACAAAGAAAACAAAAAAACACTGACATTTCAGTAAACTGAGAAATTGCACTGAATTAACGTTTTCTCACACGTGGCAACACTTTGTAAATATATTTTCATGATTCAGTTTTTTAAGCCTTCTTCCTTTGAATTCCATTGTGTGATAGTTGTTTTGATTTTAATAACTTAATTTTGTTTACTCTTTTAAGCAGGTGGCAACCCTCTCCAAAAGCATTTTCAAAACCAAGCTTCCTTAAAACCTTTCAAAACCCATATTTCATTATTTAATTTAACTTGTTAAAATTTAAATTTTTTTTAAAAGGTGGCAACACTTTCTAATTATTATTTTTAATTAAGAGGTTTCAAAGATTTTGTTTGGCGATTAAATAGTAATATGCCATTTTTTTTTTTTTTCATTTAACTTAATTTGCATATAAACAGGTGGCAACCTTTTGCCCAAATTTTTGGAAAATTAAGTTTTATTAAACCTCTTTCTTTGGATACCGAAAATGCATATTTGATTTCATTCATTGTTTTATAGAATATAACCTTTAAAAAAGGTGGCAACTCTCTTTAAAGTATCGGTTCAATGTTAGCCCATGGAACGGACTATATGTTTTCCAAGTCCAGTCCAGATCTGTCCAATCGTCATAAAACAATATGTGATTTAATTTATTTATTTAATTGACCTTAAATCATTTAATAAGTTAATGTATGGTCTGTCAAGCCGGTTGGGCTTGAAATGGTAGTAATTAATACTCATACTCACACTCACTCACACACAAACACACACACAAGCAATTCACATTTATTATATTGGTAGCATGAACTAGATACTTAAGCAAAAGAAAAAAAAATGATTCGATAATATTTGGATTTACACTAAATTAAGCAATTGGAGTTAAATTAAAAATTTATAAAAATCAACTCTTTGAAATTATTTACAAGTGAAGTAAGTTAATATTTTTAATTGCATTGCGGTTTTATGAAACAAAAACGAACAAAAAAACAAACACAGTGTTGCAAAAGCTTTATACATATTTCGACTAGATATTTTTTACAGTGTAATTCTAATTGTAAAAAAACCGTTCACTTTTATTTTAATGCATGACAGCAGGGAGCTTTAAATCCTGAGTTTGCAAAAGTTTAATTTATGCCTTTAAACCTATACCACATGAAAACTATACTTTTATTGTAATAATTTATTTCACATCATATTAGCTTATTGACACTTCTCTGCAAGGATGTTTTTTGTTTGTAATTATTAATTACATTATTAAAAAAACTATATATAAGCTTGTAATATTGTGTATTTTTTTGCACTTTTTTCTTTTACCTGTAAAGAGAACCACCTATCCACAAAAACCACATATTTTAATCGCAGAAAATGATCATCCGCAAGTTGTGGACCGCAACAAGTATTTTTAATTACTGCACGACTTGATAAAAAGTATGATTTGAATTGTGTAGCAAATCGGCAAGCTCTTGATTTCGTTTTTGAGTAAAACTGCATATTAGGACTGTCTAAATGTGCCGAAAATAATAAAAAAAATATTTTTCGCACGCTTTTAACCTAAGTGTTAATTTAAATCACTAGAAATCAATTACATCTGTCACAAGTAGTTTTTCATAAATACTTGAACATTTCCTAAGACTTATACGAGCCGCTTTCCTTATTTATTTTCAATATTTTTACAGGATGCGCCATCAGCCTCCGATAAAAGAATGTTGAATAACTTTTGAAGGCTACATTAGATTGGAAAGAATGGTGGCTTTTTTATTTATTCTAATCCATTGCAATTTTTGTGGTTTACTTTTTAAAAACAAATTTCGATTAAATTACCATCTTTATTGACCATCCCCATCTTGGCTCTTTTTCAGGCATTTCCCATCACTTCTTCGAGCATCTCGATCGCTATGGCAATTGTTTCGGCACAAATATTAGTCTCCAGCTGGTCAATGGTCTTCGGCTTGCTGGCCTGAACTGTACTCTTAAAATGACACCACAAACAAAAGTCCGAAGGTTTTAAATCGAGGGATCTGGGTGGCCAGTCAATATCGTATTTTTTCGATAGCACACGTCTAGGGAATTTGTGTTGCAAAAACCCAATTATTTGGGTTGCTATGTGACATGGCAATCCGTTTTGTTGAAACCAGAAAACAGCTAGAATTTTTTCAGACATTTTCGGAAACACCCAGTGTGTTGAAGAAAAATGGCCCAATGCTGGTTTTTGGGCACACGCCGGACTAAACATCACTTCTGATCAAGTAATGGACGTTTCATGAATCTTGAGAATTTTCTCTCCCTCAACGGGGAAATGCGCCTCGTCGATCATTAAAACTTGCATCTAAAATCCCGGCATAGCCTCCAAAATATTCGATCAATTGTTTTGCCGTATTCCTTCGATCTAAAGAGGTTCATGATTGTGCTGAATTGATATGTTCAAAGTGTGTCTAAAAAAGTAAATCGGTAAAAATTTATTCCATAGGAACAGATGGCGCACCTATGTAAACTGCCATATTATAAGAAAATAGTAATTATTTAAGTGCACACCGATCAATCCTCGCCACTTTCCGAATTCAATCGCTTGCAGCTAGCGCAGTCAACATTCAATTGCCGCCCGGCCGAAAGCAATATCCGATGCATTGATTCGAAATAATTTGACTGCATATCCATGCAAGTGTTTAGCATTACATATTCTGCGATACATTTGCTATAGACGTACTACATACATAGCTAGGTGTTAAAATCATTAACACGTCCGGACATGATTAGGTTATTACACTTTCGGATAGGAATTCTATTTCATACACCTACTGATCATAATCATTTGGAAGTAGGTACTATGTACATATGTATATGTATATGTTCATACATATTTAGCTACATACGTTCATTCATACGTATCATTCGGTCGGCGTGAGTAAGTAGCTTAATACCCATATTCCCCGTAGCTAAATGGTTAAATCGCTAAATAGCAGCTACTATCTATACTCTGCCCACTTTACTCACCTTGCACCAGTTCCCCTCGCTCTCTATCACTCTCGCTATCGTTGTTGTCACGAATGGCTTAATTCACTATGCTTGCCATTGGTTTCTGCTTCATTAAATCAAATTTCAGGCATGTCATGTGATGTGATGTGGAGCTACGTTGAATCGATGACATCAAACATCCAATATCAAAATCAGCAGGGAAAATCGAAAATCGAAATAATTTGATGGCGAAATTATTGAAATTATTTTTGAATAGCTCTAATGATGTGTTCATTAAATGGGTATGCTGCTTTTTGATTAGCAAAGGGTTGAGGTAAATAGTTAAATTAATAGAGGGAATGAAATATGTTTGCTTTATTTGTATATAAATCGGGGAAGTGTTTTGTTATAAAGTGAAAATGGCGTGATCTATAAATTTGGTCTGTTGTTTATAAGTATAGAAAGAAGCAGAGATGAGCTCATACAAATATACTTACATAATTGAATCGGAAGCAACCTAGTCCTTCTGTTTTAAGGACAGTTTTTCAGTGCTAGTTTAAACTCAGTTTAAATTCCAATTACTAAAACTTAAAACTTAGTTTAAATTACACAATTGTTTTTCAGCTTGAGTTTAACCTTCCTTCTCGCAGTTTATTTCTTATGACACAAATACACGCCCCGGTCTCTCAGACTACCTTTAAATTGGGATTATTTTATTCAATTATCTAGGGTAAACCTGAAAAAATATCTCTAAATATTTCGTTTAACTAGACAATAATTAACTGAATTTAGTATAAAATATATATATGTATATATATATATATAGCCGACCGAAATAGCCACTCCTATTTTAGTCCTTTAAAAAAATAAGTCTACAAATGGAACTTTAAAATAAAGCTCTCAAAAATACTAACTCAAAGAAAAAAAAATCCATTTTCTTTACTTTGTTTTACTGAAACATCAGATAATTTTATAGCTTTAGTGAGCCTCGTTGAAGTTTTCCTTACAATCCTGCCACACCATGACTGCAAGTTCCTAACAGAAGAACTTGAGGCATTTGGCGCAATGTTTTGCGATTTTGTTTTCATCCACAATAAATGCAGTGACCTGGTCTAATTTCACCTTCCGGAAGTATGGAGGTATTGTGGTATTTTTTCGCGATTCTCTGTTGTATAAGTCGCAGAATATGGGTCAAAGTACCCCATCTACTCATATGTGGCTTGACTTAATCAAAATAGAACTCTTCCAAAAAACATTTCGTCGATTTTTTCTTGTTTCAGGATCGTTCAAACAGTAAATAGTGAAGGAATTAATTCCCATCACATTCTTAATATAATAAGAAGGAATAAATAGCTATTATCGCTAGTGCCTCTTTCACAATTATAGGCCTCAAACATTTATTGACCATGTCAACGCCCACATTTGTATGGTTGTAATCCATTATTATTTCGAGATTGCCGGTGAGCTGATCTTTTTTGGCATTATCATGGATACTTGAAATCAGCAAGTTAGAAGCTAATGTACATTGGTTTTGATATGCAAACAATCTTGAATTTACTTCTCGGTCTCGTTTATTTTTCGAATAGTGCCGATTAGTGTGATATTGTTATCATCCAACAAAACTTTGGCCCACGAAATGCTGTTAATCTTTACCTGCGGATGTGAATTTTTCGGGCATAGCTTTGGACGTGGTAGTAAATTTGACCCTTTAATTTTACTACAGATTCGACCGAAAACTGGCTTTCTGGTTTACATTTATTTTTTCTTGGAACTAAGCTATATCAATTCTAATTAAAATAAACATAAATTTTAAACAACTTTTTTCTTTTTATTTAACAGAACGGCCACTTTATTCAACAGACCTATTTCTTAGTATCGCTAAAATATCGCATTCAAAATTCGAAGAGAAAAAAGTAAAATTAAAGTTAGTTCAAATAGGCATTTTTCCACAGGCAAATACATATATGCACTTAAATAAATAAAGAGATTATTTAAAAAACAAATTCAAATTTAAAAAACGCAGAACATACTTTTTGAAAGTTTCTTACTCTTCAAATTCCGTATTTGCACAAAGTGCGCATATGCGTTTGCTGCAACCCGTACGCATTGGATTGCTGGAACGTAAGCAAATATGGGGAGCTTTTCGTTTTAGCCGACTAGGGCATATATAAAACAATCGTCGTGTAACATAGATGGCCTCCGGTGGAGTCGGTGCTACGGAGTCTGGACCCAAAATGTTGGTAATTATCTCTCGTATAATCTAATCGTTGAAGCCTTTGGTTGTGTTGCCGTCTTTGTAGATGCGGTTTTTAAAAAGTTCGCTCTTGAGCAATTATCGTAATCTTTCGATGATTGATAAATAATGTACGCGTTTACAGATTTTTATGTCTAAAATTCTAAAAAATATAGCCAATGGCCAGCGGCGTGTACGTCGGCCGCATGAATATATCGCACATTTTTTATCGAGTTCATCAACTCCTCCTTTTGTGTTGTTATAGTCAGCTATTATCGCCGGTTTCACTGTCAGACGATCATTTTCCTTTTTGTGATGCATGGATGATACTAATATAACCACACGATTTGCTCTAGGCACGTGCGATAGCACTGTTACATCTTTGGTAAAGCCATATATGCAAGATTCCACCGGTCGATTTTTTATCGGTTGAAATTCCAGTGGAATCTCTCTCTTGTTTTTTTTTAATGTACCTAAATATGTTAAATCCCGGTTTTTTAACCCTTAATCGCACACCCTGAGTCCCTGGGACTCACTCAAAATTTAAAAGCTTTATAACAGACGCGTTTTTTTAGTTTAGGCACAGCTTCTTCGTATACCTTCCTGCAGTTGTGTGAAGAACGCGTGGTTGAACGGACGTTAGCGCAAGAGTGTTTGAATGCTTTGATTTCGGTGAGCGTGAGTCCTGGGGACTCATGGTGGTGTTTTGTGTGACAAAATTTTGTTTAAGGTTTTTATTAATTTGTTCATCCGAATCCGATAAATTGCCCAGGGAGAATAGAAAATATTGTTATACATGCGATTATAAAAAAAGAACCAAAACTGCTTACCTTTGCTTCCGTTGTAAACAACCCATTTGTCTCACATGTGCCAAAAAAGTGTGTGCTGCATGTGCAACCAATGAGTGATTTCACCCTCTGCACGATTTTTTTTTTTGTATGGGGCCTAACCCTTTTGTGCCTGATTTTTTACTTAATGGTATATGTTTAAGCTATAAATATAAAATTTTGTGTTCTTTTTACATTTTTAATATGATTTATGTTCATTTAAAATGAAGTGTTTAGTTTTTATGTTTTTTTTTATGATCTCAGAAAGATTTCACAAAAATGAAATTTATGTTAAGTTTAATCATAATTTTGAACTGTTTTATGTTAAAAGCACTTGCAATCTATATTTTAATAAAAAAAAAATAAATTAAAAATAATTATTTCTAAGTTTTTTCTTTAAATGTTAAATGTGAGTCCTGGGGACTCAGGTTGGTGATATACGTAATTTTTTTTAGGGGTGCGATTAAGGGTTAATTCTTCGACCAGCTGCAGTGATGAAAACCAGTTGTCAACGATAACATTTCGTCTGCTTCCTTCTAATTTCTTACACAACCTTATTACCGATTGTGTTGGTACTGGCAGCATCTTTTCTTCTGGTGTTAAACCAATACCATCAGAATTTTTCCCGAAGTAAATATATGCATTAGCAAGATATTGTGTCCGTGCATCTGTCAATGACATTATTTTAATGCCATATTTCGCGGGCTTTTTTGGCATGTAAATCTTAAACTTGCACCTACCGCGAAATGGCACCAGCATTTCATCAATACAGGCATGTGTACCAATCGAATAATTCTTTTGGCAGTTTTCAACGAATTTATTGAACATTTCGGGCACTGCTGCTAATGAGTTGCTTAGCGATTAGCATTAATTACTTCATCACATTCTGCACATAACTGCAGCTACCATCACCTAAGCATATTTCATCACTTTTATCACTTTCTTCGATGCAAAAGTTTGGTCTGAATCGCTTATTTTTTGTGACTTAGACATTATCTGCAAGCAGGGTTGCCGTTTGGATAGGATACAATTGTATCCATTTGGATACATTTTAAGTCAATGGATACAAAGATACAAAAAGTCAGCAAAAATAGACTTTTTCACTAAATTTAATAAATCTGAATGTTAATTTGATTCTAATCAAAAATTTCTTTAAAATAAGGCTAGTTTTTACTGGCCGTCGTCTAATAGTTTAATGCAATTAGTTTTTTTTTTTATTTACGATTTGAATTCTGACTTATGCCCACAAGATGGTGCAAAAAAAATGTTTTCTTTTCATTGTTAGTTCTCGATTTTCTCCAGAGACATTTTAAAAACAGTAGTACTCTATGTATATATATTCTAAAAATATTGAAATAATTATCTTAAGATATTGTTGATTTTGTTTGTATTGTTTTTTAAATGTAAAAAGTTTTCTATGTATAGAATTACAAAAGGGAAACCTGAAAAATATATATTTAACCCTCCATTACTAACCTCAGGGTCGAATCGACCCAGACACGCAAACTTTTTAAATTAACAAAAAATAAAGAATATTTTTTAACGCAAGATATATGTGTAATCTAAATTTGTACATATTTAAACGTTTATAAACAATAAGAATAAGAAACATGTAAAATATTATGCATAAAAAATTGTTTTAAAAAATAGCCTGGGTCGATTAGACCCATAGTTAGCAATAGTGTAATAAATTAAATTAGTGTAATAAATTAAGTAGAATAAATTAGTCATTCCAATTTTTCTTTTTAACATTTTACTTTTATATTTCAGGTTTCAAATGCACTTTATTTGAAGTAATTTCTTTAAAACTTATCATTTTATGCGGAATCTGGCTGGATAACTTTTTCTTTTCTCTTTTTTAGCTATGTTGTAATGAATACAAACTTAATTTCAATTTAAATATATAAATTAATTTTTTAACACATCCTTTTATAAATTTAACAATAAAATACTACAATATAGTAAAAGACGTATACGTTTTAGCAATTTATAAGTTTAAACGATTTTAATAGATAATACAAATGAGGGTCGATAAGACCCATGGTTAGTAACCATGCGACATGATTTGAGGTTAGTAATGCAGGGTTAAACAAATAAAATTGTTTTATAACATGTTACAATGAAAGCGAAAAGTGTGTATATGCTTCTTTGCTAGTAAAAAATGTCGATACATTTTTGTCAGGATGGATACACTTTTGGATACAAAAAAAATTGAGCTTGTGGCAACGCTGTCTGCAAGTATACATTTCATATTTCTTACTATAAAACCAACCCCACAATAAAACGGAGGAATGGTAAAAATAATTCTATTAGAGCATAACGCTAAATTTGATGTGTGGTACATTTGATTCCACTGATTACCTACGCTAATGTGGACGTGGTGGTAAAATATTTTCAAGGAATGAATTACGTAACCGCGGAGCAGTGGTAATTTTTACAACAGCACACGAATAACTCCGCACATGCTCTATCTTGCACAGAAAAAATTTAACTGAGTAGGCACAACGACGATCTGAGAAGATACTAAGAGTATGTGAAATTTAACCAAATATCGAAAGAGTGATAAAATTTACCACCACGTCCGCAGCTAAAGGTTAAAGCAGTTATCACATGTAAGTTTCCGACCAGTGTGATGTACTACCTCCGAAAGTCGAGTCACTACAGCCTTGTACCGGGTGTTGGGACCTACGTTAACCTCCATGATCACAGTATAAAACATCTTAGCGTCGTACAGTGCTTATATTTGTATGCCAACTTATTTCGTTTCGAAGGAATATACATACATATTGTCTAAAACCACATCGTCCTCTGCAGGCCTCTAGGTTTTCATCGACCGTTATATAAGAATATTGCGAAGGGCTAAAACATCTTCTTAAACAAATTTCTGACAGGCAGCCAGTTTCTTTGCTTGGCGTCCCCTTTTACACCAGATTATTGGGTAACTTATTGGGTATTTCTCGATTGCTGACGATGGAAAACTTTTGTGTACCACTTGGCCATTTTGTCATTGCCTACATAAAATTTGTTGTAAGATAGTAAATCATCCGAACCGAACAGTCAAAGATATCACCATTCTGTTCCGAACTTCGTCGACTATCGACTTCGCTTAACTCTAAGTGGTCCTCATAATCGCTGTCATTCTCGTCAACATGGTAACCGATCCACAGTCGCATTTTTCATAATAGCACGGATTCTTTCTTCATTCGTCGTTTCATGTTCGAATGATACGCCTTCAGTATTATTTTTACCATGACCTTCATGTGCGTGTGAATTGCCGATTGTGGCTGTTAGTCACACTCGGATTAACTATGTGAGACTTCCGGTTTAAACTAAACTCAAAGTAGGCTTAAAGTTGACTCAAAACCGGCATAGTGAGTTGGAAATTAATTTAAACGGCAAACAGAATTAAATTCGCACTGAAATATTGATCCTTAGAGATACCTAGAAGAAAGTTGGTAGACATAGAAATTTTTTTAATATTTTAGTCATTAGTAGAGAACGTTAGAACTTTTGATTTCGACTTGGTTCACCACAGTTCGGTTTGACCTCTGTTAACAAAAAGACGTACTTTAGCCAAACATTTTTAATACCTTTATCTTTGAGAAAAAAATCCAAGCAACCTTCCAGATTTACACGGTAGATATATGACATGCAAAAATAACACTAAAATGAATTATTAATTAAATAAAAAATTTGCTACACTTCTTTACGTGTCCAGCTTATAATTTCTGTTAAAAAAACTGCGTGTCCTTTCGTTGCTAACTTGCTGTCTCATAGACTGAACACACACTTGCAAATTTTTTAACGCCATAGGTTAGCTATTCGAGCTTTCGCTTTTCGTATACATTTTGGTTGATCTATTCCTATTGGCAGTTTGGCTTGACCTTGAAATTGGTCTGTTCAACGTTGGCCAAAATTGGCAAACATTTTGGTTCAACCCCAAAAATCGATGATCGGTTGTTTTCTTGTCACTAGCATGAAGGGGTGTCACATCGAGGGATCCAATGATTTTTTATCCACATAACGAACGCGTTACAAAGTTAATAAATTTTTCATTATTTTTATATGCATACTTTCAGGCTCAAGATTGTGGAGTAAACAGTTTGAGGGGTATATATGTATGTTAAATACTAAAATAATGAAACAGAAATTCAACTGCAGCTTCGGCTATATTCGGGCACCAAAAATTTCTTTCGGTTTAGGCCAAACAGAAACCGAAATTCGGGTGAACATTTGCCAATGTGTATTAATTTAAAATTAGTGCAAAGTTTTAGTTTTAATATATTTCGGATATGCAACATTTTGTAATCACTTTGAAAATGGAGCTTCAAATTAAAAATGATCTTTATTAGCAAATCATGAACCATACCACTAAAATAAAATGAAAACTTTGGTTATCTTGAAAGGCAACACTACGCGAACCATTGCCGGAACATTATTGGAAAAATTGATTGAAAATTTGACCTCCAGAATACGCCATGAACTGGACGGCAGCAGTGACCACCACATCTCCGAAGCCTCCTTCAAACTGTAATGACCAAAAATTATCTTTCTGCTAAACAGAATTTTCAATTTAAATTTATATAACATCATTATTATATGTCAAGCTCTGACCATCGGCAGGTATTGGATTGCAAAAAAGATATCCATATGCAAAAATAACTAACGGGCAATTATTAAATTTGTGTTTGTGTATACAGCTGGTACATTGTAACATTTTGCTGAGAGAATATTTTACTAAATTTTCATATCTGTAGATGGGGAAAAAACTAACAGTTGTTAACTCAATACTTCGGCGTATTATATATTAAAAATAAAAATTCGAAATTCATATTATATTTTTGTGTAGGCCAAACCAATTGGTGACAGTTGTTTTCAATGCCCAAAGAAGATACAAATCTTTCTATCTTTCGTGCGTTGGCCTCCTTCAAAGTCAAAAGCTAACCTTTTTCCTTTATTTGACCCTAACCCAGCTGCTCCTGCTTATTTGTCCAATTAAATTGCAAAATTAGGTAAACATCAGTGGGGAAAAAATAATAGAAACGCAATACTTTTACGGTTTCCTTTTGCTTACTTATTTATCTATAATATATACTATAATAAAACTGTAGAAAAGTCACATATTAAAAATTTATATAAAATAATGATCGAACGTAGTGCAGGAAATGCAATTGAAAACATTTGAATTATTTTTAAAATTTTCTTTGTCTATTTACCTCTTTGAACTTGAATGCAGTACTCTTCGAAATTATCGGAAGGATTTTCATGGAACTTTGACTAATGGCAGTAAACTCAGACATAACATAAAGTATATTTCATTAAAATATTATAAGGTATATTTATACGCCATGTATGTAGGTTGAAGAATAGCAACAAACATGATTTTGATTCAAAAAATCTAAAAGAAAAAAAGTATAGCTAGTTTTTGATAAAATACTAAAAAATGAACAAATCAACATTTTAAACTGTGGACCTGTCCGAAACGGTAGCAATGTTCCTCGGAATGGAAATTTTTGACAGTTATGAGGTGAATACCATTTGCCGACCTCATACGACCGGCTGGTGAAAAATTTGGCATCAGTTGGAAATTTTTGACAAAAAGAAGAATGAAGAAAAGAACTGATATGTACAAAAATTAAAAAAAAAAATCAATAACCGTGCACCAAAATTTCAGTTTTTAATTTTTAATTTTAAGACAAATTTTAGATATGCAATTTTATAGATTATTATATTTTTATATGAAAACGTTGAAGTGTGAAGCGACTCAAAAACGCATTGTTTTTTAATCTTTTTCTCTTACCGTACTAAGCATTTTCTTTCAAATAAATGTACGTATGTAAAATAAAGTTAAAGCATGCTTTATATGACAAAAAATGCACAACGCTGCCACTGTAAGAAAATCATCAAGGAGCTAAGGAATTTATTGGGCGCTTGGAAAAGGCACTGTGCTACTTAACCCTTGTCCTGGCGGACGAATTTTGAAACACTAGAGGGCGAATAGGTCTGGCCAGACCTATAAATAATTTTTTATTGGAAACACACTACAAATCTGGAAAATTTATTGGGACGCAAACTTTCTACGTTTAAAACAAACAAATATTCTTTTATTCAGTCTTAGAAAACAATGTATATTAAATAAACACAAAAATAAATAATTAATTTCATTTTTAAAAGCTAAAATTAAAGAGTAAAGGAAATATAAAGACACTTTTTTAAAAACTTAGCTACGGGAGAACAAAAAGACATTACTGCATATCATTAGCAACATTCAAGCACTGAAAACACTTTTGATATTGTTTAGAATGTTGAAGGCATACAGAGTTCTGACATTCTTTACATAAAAATCGTGTTTTTCTCTGGAGCTTGTCATTTTCCCAACACATTTTGCAGCTTCTTTTCTTATCGCTGGTAGAAGGAATTGCTTCCGTTGAACTGCTTTTAAAGAAAACTGCGTATCCCAGGAAACTCTCAATGCCGGATCGTGGACTAAAGTGTTTGATGACATTAGGATTTTGCATCCTGTCCATGATCTGTGGTCCAACTAGTTCATTTGCTACTGAATGTATAAATAAACGCCTACCATTTGCCTTAGATTTGCCATTCATTTCATAGTGTAATATGTATGCTGCTAAAGCTGCTATGTCAAGAATGTTATAAGAAAATGCAAGTGGCCACCGCCTGGTTCGTCTCTTACACGAATATGTACCAAGCATTTGGTCCATAACATCCACACCACATTTGTTCTTGTTGTAGAATAATATGGCTTGGGGCTTGTTGGCTGGTCCACTCGTTTCATCATCATAATGAACGGAAGAAAGTAATAGAACCGATTTGTTTCTTTTTGGTACATAAGAAATCAAGGATATCCCATCATGGAACCCAAAAAGAGACGAATTAATATCACGGTTACGGTTAGGCAGCATTTCTGTTGGTACACATCGTTTATTTTTCCTGAGTGTTCCTACATATGCCAGTCCAGAATGTTTTAAATTTCGTACGCCCTCAAGGGTTGTGAAGAAGTTATCCGCTATTATTGTTCTTCCACTTGAGGCAAATGTATAAGTGAGTTCTCTCAATATTCGCTCACCTTGATTTGAGTCCCTGGGCATATTTTGTTCCCTACCTGTGTATAGAATGCCTTTTAGAGGATAGCTATTTGAAGCATCGCAGGCCCACCAAACTTTTAAACCGTACTTTGCAGGCTTAGAAGGAATGTATTGAGTAAACCTTGTATTCCCACGGTAGGGGAACAGCTGCTCATCTACTGTGATTGTGCTTCGGGGTGTATATAAATGTTTGAGCCTGTCGTTGAACATGATCCAAATATCGCTTATAGGAGCTGCTTTGTCTGTTTTCTGTCGTTCAGAGCGAGTCCGTTGGTCATCAAAGCGAATAAAACGGCTAATGAAGTTGAATCGATGCAATGACATTGTTGCTCTGTATATCGGAAGGGCATTGGTCTGCCAAAGCTCATCCAAAATCTGCTTATTAGAGTGGTTGACCCCGGCAGCGAGCAAAAGACCGAAGTATGCATACAATTCATTTAGATCTACATCTTTCCATATCTTTGGTGTCTCCGGATGCTCTGCGTTATATTTTTCAAAAAAATCTCGGGCTTTTTTATTAGTGTGCCTTGCTATTATGGTAACGATGTCCGTAGTTATCAATTCCTTGAAAATTTCATTTGGTACATTGGACAATCCTCTTTTTACATTTCCTCCTACAGTTCGCAGTATATTATGAGTTTGTATTCGCGATTGAGGTGGACATTTTGCCCAATTGGTACCGTCCTTACCCACAAGGAAGCCTGCAAATGGTACTGAGTTTGGCTGTTCTTCATTCTCATCATCATCTTCTTCCTCAATATTTGGTTCCACTTCAATTTCAGACTCAATATCCGAAGCGTCTTCTACAAATTCATTATTTCCGCTCTCAACCTCCAAATCCTCGTTGTCATTGAGCAGCTCGTCTGCAAGTTTTTGATAATACTCTTCCTTTTCCTCAGCTGTCATGCTAAGAAGAAAACAAACCTTTAATGTACAGATCCGATTAATTTTAAATTAACACTACTTACCGGCGTAGTCTGTAGCTTTCAAGATTATCCATTTCGCTTATAAGTACAACCGCTCCAATTCACAAACAAAATTACAATGCTGATTTTAAATAGCGACAAAAGCTACTCAAATTCAGAACACGGTGGCGTACGCTGAATTTAATGTTTTTTTATTCACCTCACAAGCAGTGCTCGGAAACATTCACTCACGTTCATACGCGAACGCTAAAGTATAAGCTTCAATATATTCTGATGCATTCACGATCACGAGCGCAAGCATGGAAAAAAATTTAGCTCGTCGTCTTTGCAAATGATAGGTAGAAAAAACGGCGCTGTGGCTTACGTGTGCGAATGCATAAGCTAATACCACTTCGTGCGTTCATAAATGTACCTACAGTTTCTTCGGTACATTCGCGAACGTTCATTGCTTCCGTTCATCTTCATAAATGAGTGCATATGTTGCGGCGAATATTCACGAAGGTACCGAGCTACATAAATGAACGCACGAAGTTGTATTCACTAAAACATACGCAAACGTAACCAACAACATAGTTTTTTCTATATTTCATTTGCGAACGCGAATGATCTGGATATCGTTGCATGTAATCGTACGCGAATATGAATGCAATAATTTGTTTTACATTTTCACGTTCGCAGGGAAACTCATAAAAGTATGAAAATGAATATTCATTAATGAATATTTCTAAACCCTGCTCACAAGAATTTTGTTTTACCTTTTGATAAAATACCGGCAAAGCCGTAAAAAAACTAGTAAATTCAAACTTTTGAAACCTCACGCAACAGCAAAAAACCTGCAAAATTTATTTTTGTTCTAGAAAAACCTCCTTGTGCGACTTCACTTAGGACATAAATTTACAACTATAAAATGCCACTAAGATCTTTTCAAATGTAAAATATTATATTTTTTCGTATTTCTAATAGTCACTAAGCAGTTTTGTAAAGAAATTGTATATAGGTCTGGCCAGACCTATCCGCCCGTTAGTGCTTACAAACCACTAATTTCGAAATAACTCCAAAAGCACTAGAAAATTATATGTTTTTTTATCACAGTCCTGTTAAAAATTAATTGGCTATAGATAACCTGAAATTCCAGATTTGTACTTTCACGTTCTTTTGAGAAAACACAGTTCAAAGTAGCCAATAGGTCTGGCCAGACCTATTTGCCCGTTTAAGGGTTAAATGAAGGAGCTCTAAAAAAAAAAAGAAAACTATTGAATTTCCTTAATTTTTGTGCAATATGCACTGAATATTTATGAGAATCTAAACAAAATTTTCTTGTAATTTTTTCTTCAATTTCCGAATTTTTTTTATCTCTTTAAATAAATAGTAAATATTTCTGAAAGGATATTGGATGCAAATTTTACTTTCTCTTAAAAGCTGTTTTTCTTCTATCTCGATAATTTTTGAGTGCACTATGGGGGGAAACTCGATTTGTTTGATCAGCGATATCAACCCCGAATTGTGCATATACATATAATAAATTTTTAAGATGGCACACCTAAAGGAGTTCAAACCCCTACCAAAGTCATATTCGCTTCCCTGGCTTTCATTTAACACAAACATTGATATTCAACATTACAAAAAATTTTCACTTTCCTTAAGATCTGTTCGTACGAGGGATTTGCCCGAGTAGATATTTAACTTTTCTAAGGCGTTTAATGCGGATAAAAAAAATATATCAAAATATCACACAGTTATCACCAAAAATAATTCCTCGAGTTGAATGATTCTCGATTTAAAAATAAAAACATCGAGTTCTTGAACACAAACGATCAAAAATATCAATTCGTTCTTATTATTAGTACTTGTAAAGTTCAAAAAGCCAATATCAATCGAATTTTGGCTCATACAGCAAATATCTGCTGCCAAAATATTGTAAGAAATTTAATTCAAAAAACTCAAATTACGTGAATAAATTTAAGTTCCTGCATTATTTATTATACATTTTTATTAATAAATTAAGGAAATCAGTATAAATTAAAACTGTTAAATGTAAGTTGCAATATATTTATCTAGAAATATAGAGTCAAAGAGATAAAGAAACTTTATATATTCTTTGGCAGCTCACAGCTGTTCATATGTATTTGGAATGCTTGGTTTTATTTTCTTTACATAAATTTTTTTCCATAATACGGAATTTTGTTTTCGTTGCTTTTTGTCTTTTCAGAAATCTAAAAATAAACGCTGTTCTCAATTTTTGGGTTCCAAATTGATTTCGTTTGAACTGTTGTTTACAAAAGCATTCAAAGGTCGCTTTCTATTTTTAACTGCTTGTGAAAAAATCAATGCAAAACATGCAAAATTGAATTTTTAGCCTGCGGTCAAAATCAAGTGCTACTTTTATTTGCTATGTATGTTTTGTGAGCTCGTTGCGGTTAGGGCGAATACTGTTGTTCAATTTCACATCCATTTTATATTGTTTTTTTTTTTTTTTTACTTTTTTGTCGATTATATTGCGGTTATGCCTAAGCGCTTTTGTTGTTTTATCGCTACACTTGTTACACTGCTTAGGGCTGTTAGAGGCTTCCGTTCAGTGACTGGCTAGTGACCTCAAAGCCTACATTATATCCACACAGCGTGCACACATACACATGCACATACAATACATACAGACATTTACATATATGCAATATAAAAACACACCGAATATTTAACACAAACCATTCGCACAATGTTCCATTCTAAGGCCAAACATCTGCAACTTTATGTTGCTCATACGCCCCGGTGTTCGTATATGTTGAGTAAGTATAGATGCAAATTTCTGCACAATACAAACCAACCTATTAGGTATTTCTATATATTAGTATTTATTTAATTATTTCGATGTACTACTTGTGTATGCAACTTACGTACAATTTAGTAATATTCGAAGTGGGTTGCTATGTTTTTGTATGTGTACTATATGACCTTAACCCTTTAGTGAACAACTGCCTTGGGCATATCGTTTCTGTGGGGCACTTGCTAAACCTTCGAATCTAAGGAAAATATTCACGTCGTAACTGCTGTTAAATTATTGAAATTACTGAAATAATTGAAATGATTTTTGAACGCAAGATATATGTGCATATATTTGATTTTCGCGGATAAAGCCGTTATGTTCTTTTTATAATCCAAACTTGATAAACTAGGGCAGGTGGCAAACCCCACGTTTGTCCTATATTTGTGTAAAATATTTTCTGAGAAGACAGAGCGGATTATGCTGACTTAGCTCACAGTTGTAGTGTATAAGTTTTTGTATGTAAACAAATAATTTAAATGCTCATGAATTGAAGTAGATGAAAATTAACATAAAACAATCAAATAATGCAACGGTGTAATATGGAAAATACCACCATTAAGACAATACTAAGAAAACATTACGGATTTATAAATATAAATTAGCGGTCAACATATTCAGCACCTTTTGAATCTTCCAGGGCAAAGAGCATATGCATCGCTTGTTGTCAGCTCGTTCAATTTAATACAATATAAAAAGGACTCATCCTCTTAACTTTCATTTATTGTCGGAACTGTGGCTGTTATTTGAAGAATAAAAATACTCCCCGGGATATATGATATTTTCGCTCAATTTAATACAATATAAAAAGGACTCATCCTCTTAACTTTCATTTATTGTCGGAACTGTGGCTGTTACTTGAAGATGATATATGATATTTTGGAAACTCTGAAGAAAATGGTGCAGTTTTGATGCCACCTTCGGCCAAGCAAGCTTACGCATCATACGAGCAATTCAAACCTGCGACGAGTCATTGTATGCTAAATACGAGATAATTTATAAAGGACCAATTGAAAATAAATCATGCAGTTTGGGAGGCTTTATTTGATCTCGAAGTAAGAAAATTCCCAGGATCTTATAGATTTCTGCATTATTCGTAAATTTGAGAAAAGTAAAAGGTATATTTCGAGTAGATGGACGATTAGACGTACAAATGTTGGATCTATATGAGTATATATTTATTATTTTATGGCTGACGTGAATGTTTTATTAAAAAATCCATTGGATGTCATTTTTTTCGACGAAAATTTCCACATCACAGTTTCCAACATCAAAATTAAGTTGCGGTATTTCTTTTTCATTTTGAAATCACTCTCCTTCATGCTCTACCTCACGTGGATTGAGCTTGTACTCTGAGATATCAACTGAAATTTTATTAAAACTTACATCTGAATCGTGGGGGATAATCTGAAGAAATTTTATTTTTCTGTTATTTCATTTTCACAAAGTTCAATTTTTGCATTGAATCTTGATCTACTTCTTGTTTCATATCTGGAACGAAAACTAAATTGTTTCCACACTCTTTATCATAGCGCAAAGGATCAATTTCAGATTCATCTTCAGAATCGAGTTTTTAATCGAATTTTGGTTTATGCTTCCATTTTTTTCTACAAAATCACAAACCGAAAATCTAGTTCTAGTATTTATTTATAAGCGTATTTTGATATGAATAGTTTTATTTCAAGTTTTTTTTTATTTTTTACACTTTTTTATAATATTTATACTTAATATATGTATCGGGTGTTTTTTTTAGGGGTATAGAACTTCGAATTGAAATAAAACACAAGAAAATCGTTTTAAGGTCCATCAATTTGGCTTTATTGGATGGATAATTTTATGCCATTAATGTTTAAATATGATTTCGGGCATGTGGCCGCCGCGGCTGGCTCGAATAAAGCCAATTCTACAGGTCCAATTTTCAACCACTTTTTCGAGCATATGGGGCCGTATGTCGGCAATAACGCCACGAATGTTGGCTTCCAATTCCCCTAACGTTTCTGGTTTGTTGGCGTAGACGAGCAACTTCACATATCCCCAAAGAATATAATCCAATGGTGTCAAATCACACGATCTTGGTGGCCAATTTACAGGTCCATTCCGCGAAATTATGCGCTCATCGAATGTTTCCTTCAATAAATCGATTGTGACGTGCGCTGTGTGGCATGTAGCGCCGTCTTGTTGGAACCACAACTCATCCACATTCATGCCATCCAATTCGGGAACAAAATAGTCGGTTATCATGGCTCTATACCGGTCTCCATTAACGGTAACTGCCTCTCCAGCATTATTGCGGAAGAAGTATGGCCCAATGACTCCACCAGCCCATAGAGCACACCAAACAGTCAGTTTTTGTGGATGTAATGGCGTTTCAAGGGTCTCATGTGGATTCTCTTCACTCCAAATGCGGCAATTTTGCTTGTTGACGTAGCCATTCAACCAAAAATGAGCCTCATCACTGAACAAAATTTTGCGATGAAAATCAGCATCGAGATCAATCTCATTTTCGGCCCATACACCAAAATCACGACGCATTGCATGGTCTCGCGGCTTTAATTCTTGCACAAGCTGGATCTTGTAAGGTCGCAAGCCAAGATCTTTGCGCAAAATCTTCCATAAAGTTGAAGGACAAAGCTCCAATTGCTGTGCACGGTGGCGAATCGATTCATTCGGGTCCTCTTCAACACTTTGCTCTACAGCGGCAATTGTTTCTTCGGTGCGCACTGTTCGACGTCTCTGCGGATGCGTATTATCACATAGAGTAAACGTAGTGCGAAAACGATCCATGGTTAACCGAATTAATTGCTCTGATGGACGATTATGTCGACCATAAAATTGACGGAGCTCGCGGTAAACTTCGCGAACTGAACCATTATTTTCGAAATAAATTTGCACGATTTGCAAGCGTTGTTCTTTTGTCAACCTGTTCATGATGAAATGGCAAACCAAACTGAACATAAATGACATTAGAGTTGCCAGATTTGACCACAAAATGCCAGTTTTATCTCTATTCGAAAAACAAACCTGTAAAAAAAACACCCGATACATACTTACCTTTATTTAAAAAAAAATTATTCACTCCGAAAAAATAAACCGCCCTCACAGAACGCCACTCACATACTAAACTGACGTTACGCTTCTATGAATCAATACACATTCAAGTTTGCCTAAAGCAATTGTAAATTCGTTTCGGTAGAACGCAAATATTTAAAAAAAAACAATAAATTCATATGTATTTGGCTTCGGGAGTTCCAATTTCGTCATATTTCTGTTTCTGTGCTTTTACACAAATTTGACGGCGTTTACCGGTTTGTCCGCGAAAGGGTTAAAAAGGTCACAACCGCAGTAACGACACAGACACAGGCTCACTCACATACAAAATATTGCACTTAGTCATTGATATTTATTGGAAATTTGCATTAATGTGTATGTGTGTGTGTTTGTGTGAAATGGAAAGCAATTTTAATTTGTGTTTTTTTTTATCGGCTTCCAAGTGTGAAATTTTAATGCAACATTTGTTTCGATATTGTTTTCATTATTGGCTTATATGATGACAATGCTTTTGTATTTATAAAAAAAAAGAACACTTACATATACTAATTAACCACTATTAGCATTATTCGCCGACTGACCTATTAAATAGTCATTTGGCTGCCGCTGTGCAGCTTGTGGTTGATGTTGTGTGTGTTTTTTTTCGCTATGTCTGACGAATGAATTACAATAGACATATAAATGATTATATATATATCTATATGTTTACATATGTACATTCAGTACACATGTGATTACAGTTAGGTTTTGTTATTTAAAGATGTTGTAACTATTTTTATTCATTATATTGCAAAAAAAAAAAAACGGATTTATTAACAACGATTCCTAAATCCCTTTTGGCGATGTAAAACAATAATTAATTATTGCTTTTGAAAAACAAATTATCTAAAGTGGATTCCTTAAACGGAATTTTAAACAATTGACTTCATCCTCTTTTGTTTTAAACCTTTTGGGTATACTTCTTTCTTACACTTAGGCTAGTCTTCGCCGAAGTACATGTCAAAAAAAAAACATACAATATTAGACACTTTTTTGTTCTAACAGCAGGCGCTACAAACCTCGTCTATTTCTGCAATGAAAAATCTTAGCTGCTCACCGAAGTCATTTTCTATTTGAAGTCGGCGTAAAACTGTTGGCCCTAGTGACCGTAAATAACAGTAATGGGTAAAAATTTGGTAGAAAAAATCAATCATCGATAAAAAAATGATCGTCTTTTAGAGTTCTATTCAATCAAGAAAAAACCCAAAATTGAATAATTATTATCCTCTTCATCAAATTTTGAAATTATTTCATAAGTGAGTGTTAAATTAAACTCACAAAATAACAATTATTTTTAACGATAAATAAAACTAATATGGCGAGTGTTGTTTTACAACAGAGAAGTAAAACTCACAGAGCAAGTCTTATTTTTTGAGCGAAAAATAAAGCTCAACATATAAGAATTATGTTATGAGCAAATATAAAACTATTTTGAATTTTTAAGCTCATGGAGACTTAGCGATATTTACTTTCATGTCGCTTTATTTGACTCTTTTAAGTTTTTTTTGCAGTTTGTGTAGAGAAAACTGGCAGTTAAAATTTGCCTTAGTTAGAAAACCAAAAGCCATCCGCCGATACCTCTGCAAAAAGGAACCTGGTAAAAACAGATAAATACATTAATACACCATCGCTTTGAATAACTGTTAGATTTTTTCAAACCCGTAATATTAAATTTTTTATTTATTTTGGTTTTTATGTCATAACTGTGAACAACAAATCGACTAATTAACCCTCATCCTGCACCTTGGGCAAATTTTGCCCAATTGCATATTCAAAGTCAGTTATTTCGGGCTTTTTTTATAATATCAAAGTGAAACTTTTTGACAATTATTTATTTACTGATATTTAGCTATACAGCGGAAATAAGAACTGTGCTTTACCCAGGTGAACCTCTACAAGAAAAATATCTAATCTTGTATTTTGGGCAAATTCTGCCCAATGTATTTAACAATGGTTTTGTGCACAAAACAAAAAAGCAAGAGCGAACATGTTTTTTTTTGCAATTTCTAGAAAAATGCTTGCATAGTGCCGTGCTGTGCAAGCTAAAGAGAGCTACGCATTTGTATTAGAAAGCAAAACCAACAAAAAGCTTTTATTTCCTGCTGTTGTTGCTTTGCCTACATGTAGTGTTGGACAGCACGGGCATAGTACGATGTTACGCAAGTGCGATTATGATCAACCGCTATTATTAGTTTAGAGTAAGAGTAAGTTAATTTGAATGAATAGAAAGCGAATAACAGACGACATATGGCAGTAAGATTTCGTTCTCCGCGAGTGCCTAGTCGTTGTGTGTTACGAATTGTGAAATTGTAACTGAAGTAAAGATAATTAGTACGTGTAAAATCATATGAAACGTCGAAAAAGGTAACTAGCCATATAATACATGTGTATGCATTACCCGTAGTTGGAAGTACTAAAGCGTTAGGCAAATAGAAGAGATATTGGGCGAATCAGATGCCGAGTCTGAAAGTAATGCCGAAGTCGATGAATGTTTCGATGCGGAATTTGATGTTTCCTCAATTGATGAATCAGAAAAGTGTGTGAACATATCACAAGGAGAAAGTATTTGCTCTGTTAAGCAACCAATTTCAAGTCCGGCAGAACAAGGAGAAGAAAATTCCAGCCTTATCTCAAAAGACAAAAAGTACGTTTGGAATGATAAACCCAGTAAATCGGTAATGGGTAGGAATAGAGCGAAAAATGTGATTAATGCTATTTCAGGACCAACACGATACGCTATTTCTCGCTTTACTGATATAAAGTATTCTTTCCATTTATTCATGACAAGAGAAATGCATAACATAATCATAGAAATGACAAATATTGAAGGTAAACATTTTGTATTGGTTTTCACATATAAATTTATATTTGATAAAATATTATTTGTTATAACAGGCAACAACGTTTTTGGAGAGACTTGGAAAGAAGTAAGTCACACCTCTTTGAATGCTTATTTTGGATTACTATTATTACCTGGGGTTTATCGCTCTTGTGGTGAAGCATTGGAATGTTTATGGGACGATGTGAATGGAAGACCTGTATTTAAGTCAACAATGTCATTGCGTAGATTCCAAAATATTAGCCGGGTTCTTCGATTCGATGACAAATCAGACAGGGCAGACCGACATGCTCGCGACAAGCTTGCTCCAATTCGAACGTTATAAGATAAATGGTCGCAAAATTTGAAAAAGATGTGTAATCCACATGAATGTGTGACATGCGATCTTGCTGCTGAACTGTTGCAAAATAAGCTAACAATTGTTGGAACGGTACATATTTGAGATATGAAAAAGAAATCGGTTTTTCATGCCCAATTCTTATATGAATATAAGAAATCAATTACACTTGTTTCTTATGTACCAAAAAAGTATCGCTGCATATATCTCATCAGCACACTTCGTTAAGGTGCGAATTTTCAGGACAGCTGTTTGAAGAAACCAGATATAATTGGTTATTACAACAAAACAAAAGCTGGCGTAGATACCTACACTAGACCAACTTGTCGGGACATACTCCTGTAAGAGAAAGACCAATAGATGGCCAGTAGCTTTCTTTGCTAATATGATAGACGTTTCTGCTTGCAATGCTTTTGTAATTTGGACGGCTGTAAATCCTAAATGGAACAAAAAAAAACATTTCTGCCACAGATTTTTCCTGGAACAATGGGGGTTCATAGTTCCGTTGCAAGGAAACTTGCGCAGCCACAAAAAGAAAATACTGCGAAGAAAGCGCGATGTCGTTTTTGCGAAAATCGATCAAATAGCACTAAATACAACACGAATTGTAACAACTGTAACTCATTTGTTTGTAAAAGACATTCAAAAACAGCAATCACAAATACTTGTGCAGAAATGTAATAAAATTGCAATGGACAAAATTTGCACAAAATACAAGGTTGGTTACTTTTTTTTATTATAGGATGAGGGTTCAAATGATCGTTAAGTGTATACAAATTCACCTAGGATGAACGTCAAACTAGGGCAGGTGATACAACTTCATTAAAGTGGTGCAAACCCAAGTGAAATTGTTAAGTCATTGAAAACCCTTAGAACTCCAGAAAATGGTGAAGAAAGTGCCCGGGCAAATTCTTCCTATTACGGTAAAAAAGATCGCTTGAGACATGGGTGGGTGCACTAAACCATATAAAAATCGTTATTAAAAAAACTTTGAAGATGTGCTTAAAAACTGATGCAGTGTGTGCAGAAAATATGGCCGATAATCTGCCGCATATAAAGTCTTTTGAACCGCACCAAAACATATCATCCGTTATGGTATGGGTGGCGATTTTAGAAAGAGGCAAACTTTCTGTCTTTTTTATTGAAAAAGGCGTATAAATTAACACGCATTATTACTTGGAGGAGTTTTTAAAGGACCATACGATCCCATAGGTCATGAGTCTAGTTGTTTAAACACGATTTTGTTTCCAGCAAGAAGTAGAATTGTTTAGAGTTGGTAAAGGAGGACTTTAAAGGTTTTTTTTCATAAGAAGACTGGTCGTTCGCTTCCCTTAGATTGCTGCATATGGGGCTACATGTTGGACAAAATGAAAAACATGACGCATTCGAAGATATGGGATAAATACCGGACAAATGCTAGTGTGCCACCTGTGCCGCTTTTTCCAAACGTTTGGAGTTGACCAAAAAGTAGAAGAACGAAGAATTCGAAACTAATGCTTGATAATAAGATAAAATGAGTGACAAAATAATAATATTTAATTTTTTTAATTCTAAGTGGTCTTTTCTATTCTAACACAAAATTTTGTAAGAGTTATTCATTGCCACGCTGTAAATCTATGTGTCAATAGTTATTTTAGCTTTCGTTTTATTTCCTACTTCTACCTTTAAAATAACCCTTGAATTTTACCTCTTAGCCAAAATAAGGCTACGGTGGAGTTTTGAATTTCTTTCTTTTTATTTTTAGTTTAATTTAAATATTTAATATGTTCAATGAATTCTTCTGAAAAAACTATATGTTAAACATTATATTATTCATACTTTAGTACATACATATGTACATTAACAAAAATATTTATTACAACCAACTGAAGAAAAAAAACAATATTTACTTAGACTGTTAGTTGAGTATATTTGCTTTACGTGTTCAATATAAAGCAAATACAGATCCACATATACTGTATCCTTTTTTCGAACGCCTGCTTTTACTCCTACTAGGGCATAACTCTCCGAAGCCGGTCTTCTCAGGCTGGTGTTCTAGATCGATAACGAATTCAAAACGTTTCTTAGTGCAATTATTTAAAACAAACAAAAGCGAAAATAAACCAAAATAAAATATGTGATTTATAGGGCGCATATTTCTCAAAAAGGAATCATAAAAATATTATAAATTAAATGTTTCTTAGCACTTAACAAGTAAAACAAAAATATATAGTTAATTAATTAATTACAATTTCGTAAAATTTAAGTTGCTGATTTCACCTGGCTGTGCGCGGCAAATCCTCTAGCAGTTTCTCTGTAAATTCATAATAGATCAATCGTATTAATATGAATTCATTGTACTAAAATAAATACGTATTGAACTATTCTACTTAAATGAGTAGCTTTTGAAAAAGCGAAGGAAGCAATACCTGCAGAAATATTTTTCAAATGAAATGACAATAAAATTGGTAAATTTTTAGATATTGGAAAATGGTTAAATTTTGAAGTTCGGAAAATAAAAAGATATGCATATAAAAATATATTTGAAATCAATTTCGTGTGTTGTTTTTTTAATTTCAAAAGTGGCTAGATGTTATATTTTTTTGTGAAATATCAGAATATAATACATAGGTATTTCAGAAAGATATCTATTTAGGTCATGATTTAATCCGCTAAGTCTAATAGCCCTAGTCCCAGTATATAATATAAATCCACTTTCTTAAGCGATATTAATCACAAATTCCTATATTGAGCTCAATTATATTATAAAACTAATCTCTTTTTTATAAATTTGATAATCGATGCGCTCAACTTATATGCTAAAACACCAGAGGTATTTATTACAAATCAAAACACTTAGACACCATTGCAGCGCCTCCAACATATAGTGGCATAATTTCACTTCATTTTTTTTATCGTTTGTTTTAAAAAGTATTAATTACTTAACTCTTAAGCAAACCCATTCAATATCGATTAGTGCATTGCAAACTATTTAACCACACTTGATCCTTTAATTTCTAAATAAGTATTTGAAATGAAATCCGTATTTCACTGCAAACTTCTAAAATATTTGCAAAGCTTTCAATTGCCCGCAAATGAGTTGCTATAATTTCACAAAATCACGTACGCACACATACACATACAGATGTGTGTGTGGATATATGGAGAAATAAATCGAAACTGTTGCAATTCAGACAGCGGGCGAGCTGGTTGCATTGGCGGGGCAATTGGGAAGTGTGAAAAGCGCGCAGTTGGAAAATATATTTATAGATAGTAGAAATTATACGTGTATTTATATATTTGCGGTGGATTTGTTATATGTATACATAGTATCTATATTTTGTTCGTTTGTTTCTGAAGAAGTTATAGCTGGGAGCTGATTAGCAGACGCGCGCAAAAAAAAGCTGCAATATTATATTACATGCACATTTCGAAGAGAATTACGATTTTCTTTTAGATTTTCACTATTGTAATCATCCTTATTAAATATCGGGTCTTGCAATAGGAACGCACAAAAGTTTTTTTAAATAAAAGAAAAACGGTTTTTGATATGAATTAAATTCTTTATTTCTGTGAAAGTACATTCGATGCCATTATTTATGGAACTGGATTTCTTTTGCATGGGAACCACGGGCACGCTTGCCGAAGTCCAGACGCTGAACCCAATTTTCGACGGTGTTCAAGCATAAATCGGCCGATACTGCTGAAATTTCACATTCGATATTCGTACGAATATTCGGTTACAAATATTCGGTTATCATTGTGTGGTAGCGATTCCCATTCACAGTAACGTGCCGGTCTTGGCCATCACGGAAGAAGTACGGCCCAATGACGCCGCCGGCGCATAAACCGCACCAAACCGTAATTTTTTCGGGATGCAATGTTGACTCATGGAGTACGTGGGGATTGCTGTCTGTCCAATAATGCATATTTTGCTTATTGACGAAGCCATTCAACCAGAAATGACGGCGACCACAAAGGAGGCCGTTGACTCCGAATTTCGGTAGTAAATTTTAATAATTTCGACTCGTTGTTGGATCCTATATCTTTCCATGATGAAATGGGAAACCTTACTGAAGAGAAATGTCAAAAGAGCGGGAAAAAATATGGCGTCGTTTGCTGTCACTATCGGTCTACTTTTGTAGCGTCCCTATTGAAAAACCCTTTATAATAATTTTTATAAGTTTAGCCGCCGAATCTTGATCCTATGGACTTTAATGATTTTGTTTAATTTTGTAATTTTGTAATGCAAAAGAATTCGCAGAAACTTTAGTTGCTAATTACTTTCTGTACCTGACAAAAACTAGTTTTTCTTAGTTAGAACTATTGAAAATATATACAAATTTCCATATTTAAATTAAAATTTTCAATTCATTTTCATAAATTTTTTTTTTAAATCAGAATATATAATATATATTCTATCCGCAGAAATAACCTTTGTTTTTTCCTAAAGCATGAGTAAATGTATTTTCCGACTGTTATTGTTTTCAACCAGGAATGCAAATTTTTTATTCAGTACCCAGAGTTAATGGTTATTTAGTTTTATTTTTTTTTTTTTTTTGCTAAAAACATTAATTTATTTGTTTCTAGGGCAAATCGGAAATTCAAAAAAAATTATTTCAATAACTCTATTTCAATTTTGATATTTTCACCGCACGCTAAGTAATAATTTTATTATTGTAGTAACCAATGAGCAAAACTGTAAACAATAAAAATTCTTTATTTAATTAATATTTAAAAACAAAAACTAAAACCCATTTTGCGATTTTCAATTCTAATGAAAGCAAAAAATCCAAGCAATGCCTAGAAAGAAATTTGATGAGTGTGTGTGGTGATCTCCGAAATAACAGCTGTAGCTTAAACCGTTTTGACTATTATGGTTACTATCATTAAAATTTCAATATTTTATTTATATACATATTTTAAATAACAAAATTGCCTTAAACCCGAGAATTGTTTTTCATATTAATAAATAAATCTTAGGGTATAAAATTTTCAAATAAATGGAAATGAAAAACTACAAAGGAGATGTGCACAACTTCGAAACCGTTTTGTGTCCAAACCAAAATTTACAAAAATTGACGTAAATTCGTTTCTAAATATATTATCGTATTCCCTGTCGGAAGAAATAACAACACGGAAAAAGAACAAATGAATGAAATTTTTTTTATTACAACTGACTAAGGTATTCAAAACGGAAGTAGTGTCATTCACACCGGCCTATTTTTTTAGTAGTTCGTTAGTTGGTATTTCGGCAAATTTTTGTAACTGTAAACACAGTAGGAAGAGTTTATTTAAAAGAATCATAGGATAACTTCTACCCCATTTAATACACTATTTTTGTAATATAAGCGGCCGCAATTGATATGATCCTTAGCATGAATATAGTAGTAGTTAAATCTTCAACTCAATATCTAGCCACATAATTTTCTTTCCATTCTTTCAAAAATTGAGCAACGGACATTAATTTTGGGCTACGTTGTAAAAACGAAATCTAACTGTAATATAATTTACATTTGCTTATATCTACATCTATCTACATGATAAAAAAATTGGGCATTTTTGTTTTATCAGAATTTTGGCAAATCAATTGTTATAAAACTATTCCTTAACTAAACCTGGTATCTTTTTGTGAGTGCCGTGCGCTGAAAGAGTCGAATGCTATAGTACGTAAGATGGATAATTGAAACGGTATCAGTGCAATATCAATGGACGAAAATAATCGTCGTTTTTATTTTTTTCGGATCAAAAAATTATTGGCTAAAATTCGTTCAAAACAAAACCCGAACATATCGATCTAATTCTTATACCATATGCTATAAAAATCTGGCCTTATTTTATTTTCAAGATATTTTTTTAAATAACTGCATTGGTTTTATTTTGTAATCTTAATTTTTTCGATCAAAGTTGATTGTTATTTTTGAATTATTATTTATTTAATTTTTATTTTCTCGAACAAAAATACATGTTATTCTTGTAGTTAAATTTTTGCGATCATATTTGATCGATAGTTTGTGATTTTTATTTTTTACATTTAAAATTTTTCGATCATAATAAATTTGTCGACGATGACGATAATATGTTTATGTTCGAAAAGAAAATCACAAATTATTGATCAAATATGATTGAAAAATTTATTTTTGATTAAAAATAAAAACGATTTTTTTATTTAAAAAATAAGATTAAAAAATATCGATCAGGGGATACTACGATATCTGGGGCGTCGCGATTTGATGACTGATTCTGGTACAACTCAACGAAATAAACACTTTAAGGATCGTCTCTTATCGCATGCCCCGTTTCACCACCACGTACCTCGCGACGTGCCTCCGTGTTTTGTGTCCATTTCGGCTTTCGCGCGCCTGCTTGTCAGAATTTGTAGTGTCAGCGTAAACTTTTTTTTACCTTTTTCGCGCCGCTGTCAAGTACCGAATGCCGTGTTGCGCTTTGTATTCCTTGCAGCAGGGAGCAGGCCAGCGATAATTTTTTCAAACTTTGACTCGCTGTATTTTTTATTTATGAAAAAGTGTTTATTTCGTCGAGTTCTACCCGAATCAGTCATCAAATCGCGGCACCCCAGAAATCGCAGTCTCCCCTCGATCAGATATGATCCAAAAAATAAAGGTAAAAATGCAAGAATATCGATTATTTGTGTTCGAAGAAATAATTATCAGAAAATATCGATCAGATATGATCAATATGATCGAAACAATAAAATAAAAAATATCAATTAAATACGATCGAAAAAATGAAAATCCACAAGGAACTATTATTTTTGATAGAGAAAATAAAATTAAAATAAAAACATCGATCAAATAAGATTGGAATAATAAAATGCCATGAAAAACTATTATTTATGATCCAAAAAATAAAAATAAGAATACATCGATCAAATATGATCTAAAAACTAAAAATTAAGAACTAACCATCACGCTTGTTCAAAAAAATAGAAATGCAGAAATAGCGATTATTTTTGATCGAAAAAATAAAGATAAAACAATATCGATCAAGGATGATCGAAAAAATAAAAATTAAAAACTAACGAGCAAACTTGATAGAGAAAATGAAAATGCTAGAATAACGATTATTTTTGATCAAAAAAATAAAAATAAATATATATTGACCAACTATTATCTGAAAAATAAAAATCCAAGAGAAGCGATTATTTTTTATGCAGGAAATGCAAATAAAAAAAATCGATCAAATATAATCGAAAAAACAAAAATTAAAAACTAACGACCAAGCTCAATGGAAAAAATTAAAATTAGAGACTAAAGATCAAGCTTAATTAATTAAATAAAAGAAGTATCGATTAAATATGATCCAAAAAATAAATATCCAAGATAAACGAATTTTGTCTCTACGTGCTTTAAACTCTTTAAAGCTAAAGCTTTGTGGCATACCATAGAACTCTTTCTGCTTTGAGTTGGCCGATTTGATGCAAATCACACCCGTACATGTTTTCATTATATATCTATTATCTACACATTTTCGTCAGCCACCAACTAACAGCCAATAATAAATTTCATTTAATATTGCAAGCGATGTTCTCGTAGTTGTCGGTTTTGCGCTGAATTTGTTAGTCAGAAATGTAAGAAGTTGGTGTCTGGTGATTGGCGTCACACACACGCACAGCATAGTTACATTTGCACATACGTACATTCATATATTAGTTGTCATTGTGTCGCCTATCTGCTGGAAATGCTGATTTCATATTTGCACAACAAGCGCCATTTGCCCTTAAGTTGTAACTGCAGCTGCTTTCCGGCGCAATTGCGGTTGTTGCTTTTTTTTTTTGTTTGTTTGTTCGTGTTGATTAAAATTGTCGGTTTGCATCGATAATACCAAGGAACTGTGACAATATGCGCCAATTGCTTTTGGTTTACACAACCGCAGACACACCCACACACACACGGGCGCACACACAGACAAACTTAACTCAAAGCTAAACTCCCACTCACCATCTACTAGCAACCGGAATCCAGCAACCGGAATCTAGCAACCAGTAATAAGCAACAGTTGCATCTATGTATCTGGCCTGCCTGCTGACTTTGCAATGCGACAGTAATGCAATAAGCAAGTGATTGTGATTGTGATTGTGATTGTGTTTGTTTTGGTTTTACATGTCTGTTGCATTTTACTCTCGCATATTACGTGCCAGCTAAGTTTGTGAAGATTTTATTATGTTATTTTTATTATTGCAGTCTTATTTTTTTCTTCTTCCTCCATATCTTCTTCGTCTTATGTCGCTAGCAAAAGAGAGTGGATATTGTATTCTCCAAGTTCTGCAAACTTTCTTGTCTGTTTCTCTGTGCCCTTTGTAAACCCCAACATTTGTTCTTATTTTTTGTTGCGCTCACAAACTGCACATAAAGTTTTGCTGCGCTTGTGGAAGATGTTCTTTCGTGTTCTGAGTTCCGCCATATGTTTATAATTTTTTTTTGTTTTTTTTTTGTTTTGTGTCAGCCAGTATATATCTCATACATTCACCTATTCACTTACAATACGGCACATCTGCGTCTGATACGAGTAGTCGTTAAGAGTATATCTAAATATGTATGCATATATAGGTACTTGAAGGATATCTTGAAAATACTGCATGGAAATTGTCGAATATATGTAGATTCCTACTCCCTGTATGCAATCAAAATGGACTTTTGACATGGCGAATTGGCATGGAAATGCAAAGCGGAAATAAAAGTATTTGCTACAATTGGAGAAAATACAAAATCCTTTATAACGGTGAAACAGAACTGAGAAATACTGAGAATTTTTCACACATCATGAAGGTTTTGATAGATTTCAAAATCATTAACCACATTCTATACTGTTTTAAGAGTTATAATAAATATTACATTTTTTACGGCAGATTTGAAAGGCAGATAGAAGTCAAAGAATACTTCTTGTCTTCTGAACTTCTTTCTATGGTATTTTTAGCGATTCAAATAATATATTGAGATTGTTTTTTAATTGTTCCTTATTAATTTCTCATTAGAGTTTTTTTTCTTGATTTCCGTATTCTCAAATAAAAATGGTTTCAGTCAGGTATTTTTAATGGTACTATATAGCTTTCTTTATTGGAAGTTTCGTTTATCATAACTATTAATCTCCAAGTGCCCACAATAATATTTGTTCGAAATTGGAGGACAGTAGATTGTGGATAATTACTTGCAAAATCCACAACTTCCTTAAACAAAGTTAGCAAAAAAGTTAAAATTTTCATGATCGACTATTCAAAATGTTATTGCAGATTTGAAGAAAACTAAAACAATTGGGAGAAAAAAAATTTTGGGAAAGTGTTTAAGAGGAATCCGAGTCGGTCCATATGTAGCATAGCTGAAACTGTGGGAACTTCGCCTACTCGAGTGCACAGAATGAAAAAGATATTAAATTTACGTATACATAAAGTACAAAAAATACCTACCACAAATAATAAAGTTGCCGAAAAACATGGAGCGAGAAATTTGTACATCGATTTGCTTACACAACTTCAATGCTGTATTCATGGACGATTAAACTAATTGTGTAGTTGACAAAAAGCAAATTACGGGATAGCAGTTGTATGTTGTCACAAATAAAGACAAAACTTATGCAAAATATAAGTGTGAAAAAGTGTCGAAATGTCCAAAAAAATAAACAAAGTTCTAGTCTAGCAAGCAATCTGCACATAACGTAAAAAAGTGAAAAATTCGTAACCGAAGGCACAACTAACACCGGAATTTAAATACTTTTTCCTTTTACAGAAGACCCGTGATGTTTCTGCTTTCTTATGGCCTGATTTAGCCATTCAAAACGGTTATGTACTCAGAATATGGCGTCAATATGAAACACCCTTTATATTAAAAAGCTGCCCAAGCTTAATAACCATTTTCTTTATGCAAGTTGCCGTTGTTTTGAATTATTTTCTCATCTTGTCCACCACTCTTATTTGTATCCGTTAACTGTCTAAGTACTGCATTTTTGAGCGTGGTTAGATATGTTGTACATCAAATTTTTTAGTTGTATATTAAATTTTTTAGTTGTCAGAATCGTCAAAAGCCAAACCCTTCAAAACTGTCAGTGTGAGATTTGATCCCGCACTAAACCTCTTATCGTCTCAGTACCTATAGCCCCAATATTACCGTCAAGCATCCGCCGTCAAGCATCCACTGTCAAACAACTAAAAATGCAGCAATCACATTTTTTGCACAATTCGAAGTTCTAAGCCTCATAACGCGAATATACATAACATATTTGTGAAAATTGTGAAGGAAATTTGTTGGCTAATTTAATTTGAATGAACAAGCATGCAAATTTGTGTAAAATGTGTTGTAACTTCATTTGTTTAGCATTTTTTTTTTTGCTTTTTTGCAGCTTTTGACCATTTGAAAAAAATATTGAAAAGTGTGGCAAATTGGAAAACCAATTTTTTTTTGTTCTTAATAAATACTTAAACTATTGCTATACAAAATGTGACTAAATTTGAACGATTTCTTTTTTCTTTGTTTTTTAATATTTTATTGCGCCTTTCGAACCCCGTGCATGTTTTACACTCTGCTCTCTCTTAGGCATATAATCATACAAATCTTTTAAATATTTAGACGTAATTTCCTTACGCCATACCTTCTCTGTGGTTTTTGTTCCTGTGTTCCACTATTGATTTGGGGTTGCTTTTGCGAATTTTAACGTCCCCTAAATGTTTTCTATTGAATTGAGGTCCATGCTATTCCCTACCCAATCTAGTGCCACCATGCGTCCAAATCTTTATTCAGTTTGGTAATCTAACGCTAAACAATAGACCGAAAAATAGTAATAAGTGGTGGAAAGGATAAAAAGGTGAGGATTAAACTTACGTGTTCGTGTCCGATGGCATGGCGCTTAATAGTAGTGAAAAAGTGGATATAGGGGGAATACTTTATAGTAGGGAGTATGAAATTTTCCGCAAAACGTTCACTTGGTTCACGGCGAACGGTGCGCTAGCGATTAGGACCTATGAAGTTGAATTTGGATTCAATGCTTTGTAAATGTGGAATTTTGGTACGTATGTACATATCTACAAATAAATGCCTAGTATGTATGTGTAGATGTTAATTGAAAATGCTGACTAGCCACTCAAAATTATGAGAGGATAGACCAGAATGAGAAAACTGTAGACAATAAAACATAAATTTAAAAGTTCTTGTTTTTTTTTTGTTTTGGAAAAATGTTTTCCTACTGCTGCTTACGTTGAATCGTTGTATATGAACATACAGATTTGGATTGACAAGGCAAATTCATCTTCATCTCTCAAGCTCTGCAATATGAGCACTACTATATATATATATGTATATGTATGTATGTATAAAGGTATCCCAATCGTAAATGCACAACGTTGCTCTTACATATCTTCAGAAGTGACTACATACACGCATATATAGTTTTTTCAACTGACACTCATACTTAGAGTATTTATGGCGATATATCTAGCCCATTTCAAAATTGAAGAGCACCCAACAAATCGAATTTACTTTATCTTAATTTTGTTCCGTTTTTCAACTAGCACATGGATATTACACTTCAAAATTTATTTATTTATTTCTTATTCAAAAAAGTGTCCTTAAATGAATTAACAAATATTGAACAGGCTGAGTTCCCCAGATCTCGAGTCATTACGAAATGAGTTCTTCCCTGAACTGTCACAATTTTATATTTCTATAGTTCTATCTCCAATCCACAAAAATGACTGAACTTTTTTTTTTAATGGTAACAGTTTTTCTGATGTATTTTTATTATTTACTTCGATTTTTTGATATGGCAGGACCAATTTCGTTAACTTTTTATGCTATGCATATAAATAACGAAATGCCATCTTTTATATAATATCTGAATTTTTGAAGGGTCGGATATATGGCATTAATTCACAAAATTATTTCTAATCGTACAAACGGTTAAGGGAAGTAAAGGCTTAAGGTCTACACAAAAATTCACGCCGTATTACAATGAACAAAAATTGTCACCTTCGGCCAGTTCCATTTCTCACGGATTTTCTTGTGACAAAAAAGTGGTGAAAATTCTTCCACCTTCGTAGAAATAAAATATGTTCAATCGTAAATAATCCATTTTGATTGGCGTAATTAGAGATCACAATCTAGTGAAACAGCAAACAAAATTCCAGGTAAAAGCGTTACCACTAAAAGATATACTTCGTGAATTCGAACAGTTCGTGAATTAGAGCAGAAAAAACAATCGATAGTTTTGATTTTTAAAATCGGTAGCCTATCGGTTGGGTTTTCAGCCCTAGTTTCCGAAGTTTTTTTTTTAAGTTTTGTATTTGAAACTTTTGATGGGTTTTATGCACTAAAAGCGGCTTGAAATGTTTTCTCGCCGTTTAATTAGAATTGACGCCGAACAAATCGGTAGAACCTAGGTAAAATTACATACTTAAGTAAAATTACAATTTTTTGCCAAAATATGCTAAATATTATCTATTGATTAAAGATTTAACTTTAACGCTAACTAGGTTTCCCTGAGATAAAATCGTAGGGTCACCTATTTTTGGATATTTCTTTCATTTTTTTTTTCAAATTATTCAAATAACTTTTTAAGAAAAAACCTTACTAATGAAAATACAAACCTCTTACAAAAAGTAGCAATGTTTCTTCAAAATGTTCACCGTAGAGTATACATATGTTTTAACTTTTCTATGAACGAAATGCTCAGCGCAATAAAAACAGAAGAATTAAAAATGAATAGTATTTTATATGTATTTTAAGCTTAGACTTTAATTTTCTAGAATCGAATTTCAAACGGCGGTAGATACTTAAAAATTTTCTATTATTTTTGAAAAAGTGAAAATTCGAAGGAAACTTTGGTGACTTTTGTAAGAAGTTTAAAATTTTGATTACTGGGGATTTCGTTTAACAACGAGCCATATTCTTATAAACAGATAGTTAAAATTTAAAAAAATGGTTGACTGGAATTGTAGCTACAAACACAATGTTATGATCTCAAGATCTACTAAGTACAACAATCTAATATACCTACATATATACATCAATTTATTTATATTCTTTTACGAATGAAATGCGTTAAAAACTTAAATTTGCGAATGTACTCATTTATTGATAGATTTCGTTTTTTTAACATCGATAATTATAGAAAGTTTTAAACATCAAAAACTATCGATAGCTTTAAACATCGAATACTATCGATGGTACGACTGTCCATAGTTCTCCAGCTGTATCGTGAACATTTTTGTGGTTGTCGATAGTATTCGAACTCCGAAGAACCTCAAAAAATATAGGTATTTTCCAGTTTTATCGTGAACTATATTTGTTGTTTATCGATAGTTCTATCGAGAGTTTTTTTAAACATCGAAAACTATCGATATTTTTTTTAACTGCAATAGTTTTCCTGCTCTACCGTGAACTATATATGTGCTGTTTATCGACAGTTCTATCGAGAGTTTTTTTAAACATCGAAAACTATCGATATTTTTTTTAAACCGCAATAGTTTTCCAGCTCTATTGTGAACTATAATATTTGCTGGTTATCGATAGTAACTACTATTGATAGTATCAATAGTCTTAGCTGTTATATTTTTTGTTAAATTGGCTCGGCACTATGTGTTGGTTCTTTTCATCTCCGTGTTCGTATTGGCATCATATATATTTATAAATATGTGTCTGTATGTGTGTACCATAAAAATCTTTGTAATTTCTGATGTTTGGCTTGTAACCCTAACTCAAGTAAATATGCGTGCTACACACACAAATGTGTTTATATATGGATGTGTGTGTATGTGTTATTGTGTACATAGGCTAATGGCTCCGACATGAAGCAGCTGCAACAACAATGCTCTATTCCATGTTGGTCACCAGTAAGGACAACGTCACAGCCAAGCATCGGCCGCACACATCTCTATCAATGAGCACACGCTAAGCATTGTTGTTCTGCAGCTCAATGGCATGCACTGCCAGTGCGGTACTTTTTTTTCTCGGATTTTAATTTTTTTGTTTGCAAAAATACGCTACATCTACTTTTCCCAACAAGAGTTGTGAGCGTATGTGGATGCTTTCGTTTAACTTATCGTAAGGGCAATAAAGTTAGCCACTGCTCTTACAGCTTGTTCAAAAAATATGCTGCTTGACCTGCGTTGCTTCAAGTGCGGAGCTGTTTTGAATCTGTTTAAGTTATTTTGCAGTTTAACCTACAATCTTACTAATTTTTTTATCCCCATCAAAATATGTGTTGTTGTTGCTTTATATTGTTGTTGTTTTCTATTGCTTGCATGATTTTTCTGTTATGATGCTGCATTTCATACCAACAACAGGAGTTGACTTCAATATAGAGTTATAACGATGGATATGCGTTTTGTTGTAATTTCAATGAACGAGGATGCCAAGGTTTTTCGATGATTGGTTTAGAGTAAAAAAGCCACATCAAATGATGAATAGCAATAAATGAAAAGTTGTATTATTCCTCGCAAAGGGTAGATACGTAGAACCTTCCCAAAATTTTACCAACAGATTCCTAGACATACATAGGAAATAAAAATCAAATAAAATCATTATGTGTTTTCCACAGTTACCGTAACTGTTCAAGCTTTTATAAAGAAAAGTCGCAAATTAAACGTTATTTTTTCGATAAAAAATTAACGTTATTCTTAGATTTTCATTTTTTCGATCAAAAAAAATTTTGTCGTTACTTTGGATATTTATTTTTGCCTTAAAATATACAGGAGTCGCATGGCACCTCTTTATAAAAAATGCGAATGAGTCGTCGCACATTCATTCAAATTCTGTGGCATAACAGTGTAAGGTTGCACTGATTGCTCAACATTTTTGGAGTACGACGCTCTCTAAAATATGTCGGTTAGAAAAAGGTTTGAAGCTGAACCATATTTAATATTTTGTATTAATATTTATTGTATATTTATTTAAATTTTTGAATTCAAATTAGTGAAAAAATTATTGTTGGGAAACAACTGTTTTTTTAAAGAAATGGAACGTGCAAAATTTTGCAAATGGTATTGAATAAAAAAAAAATAGTCCGCAAAGTAAAATCACTACAAATAAGTTATTAAAAAGGCAAATAACTAATGGGCTACGCCCTACATCGCTTTTAATTATTTATGCTGAATTCTGTCATCGCCGCAAAGTATTTGAAAATATTTTGCAATCCATAGAGAGATGAGGCACAGAAAACATAGATCAGCTGAATATAAAAAAAGATCAGCTAACAAAATCCTCATATAAAAAATGCCATAGTCGTCTTTTTGGAGAGCATAAAACTAAACATTGTATCTAATGCATAAAATGAGCTCAGGAATTAAAATTTTTCAATGTTTTTATTTACTTAGTTTGTTATGCCTCATATAGTATATAAATCATGGAATTTTTCATATAATGTTATAGAAGTCAAAATTTGTATAGTTGGTTACCATTTTTTTTAAATTGATTTTTGCTAGTTCACAACGATAAAAATTATATTTTTTATTAATAGCTCGACCTCAGAAAACGAGCAGCCCATCTTACAAATAAATAAAATAATTTTAAATTATTTTTATTTCATTATTTTATCATCTGCTTAAAAAAAATGTGTTATTTGATATGCCGAATTATAACTTTATCGTTTGTATGTAAAACTAGCATACGTTCCAAGCGTAAAATTTATCTTTTGCAACTCCAGAATTTACGTTAACAAAATTAGCTAAATTTTTCGAAAATGAAAAAAAGGAATGTGCATAATATGTGTATTTAATTTTAACTAGTTAATACCTGCCCGGGGCAAGTAACATCCAAATATTATAAAAAGAGTAGTTTCTAATAGCGGTCGTCCCTCGACCAAACTTCCGAGTGTATTTCTAAAAAAAATTCTCACAACAAACCTTCGCCGTTCTGAGTCGGCGTTAAGCTGTTGGTGCCTAAATTTGTGTTACAACATCAAGACGCACACCACAAATTGTAGGAGAAAAGCGCCCAAAATCGCTTAAGTGATTATAGCGCCAATTAAGTAAGTAATTTTACCCATGACTTCTTCTACATTTCCATATACTTGTAATCGATTTTTAAAGCTAAATATTTTTTTTTTGCAGTGGGATATTTGCCAATAATACATTTTTCATAAAAATATTTTTTAATGCACCATACCTTACTAATATCAGACCATAAATACGTACTTACAGAATAATTCAATTCTAGCGCCAAATAGCGGATTAATTTTTCATAAAAGTAGTTGTCATCATAACCCCATTAAAAGTTTTTGGATTGAATCAAAATCGCATCATAAATAGAGATTTTCTGAAGAGCGCGTTTCTTGCGCCACCCAGCGCATTTATTTTTCACAAAATTATTATTTACTGCACCAACACCACACATTTCTAATATGATCAATATCTACACTAACGCGCCACCTAGCGGATTAAGATGTAACTTATATCCATATGATAGATCTAAAGACTATGCTGCCTTAATTTGGTTAAAAACCGTTCATCGGGTTTTGAGCCAAGTTCTTACAAAGAAAATTAGTACAATTTGTGACAATCTTTAGCACCTAAATAAGTTTATATTCTTTATTCGTAGAATGAACGGGCTACTAGGACAAATCCTAATCTATATTATTTCACGCATTTTGAAGAGCGCACTATATTTGACATTTGTTCCTCACTTGACACAGATGTTATCTTTTTCTTTACTGATTTACTCTTACCTTTCTTATCTTTAATTTATGAAACTTGAAGAAGAAAAGTAGGTAAACTGAATAAACTTAGATATCGGAGAAGGATGATACAAAATGATGCCAAAATTAAAACGCCATGGTTATGAGTCATCGAACTGTGGTCTGAAGGCAACGAGTACAGAATAAACGCAAGAAAAAACTTTATTTAATTTGGTAACAAAAATGTGTGGGAAAAATACACACACACACGCGCGCAAACATCAAATATCGTTATTTCACTTACCTTAGCCATTTTATTACATTACACATTTGCCGAATGATCATTTGGCGCTATCAACAACAAGTATGTGATGAACTGAATCAAATTGAAACTCTGTACTTCAATGCCACGCTCTCCGCCATTCCAAACACGTTTTCGCTTTTTCGCCACACTTTCTATAAAATATTTCAATATTTTTTCCTTTTTTTTTTTAATGATTCGTGTCGTATTTGCTATAACCGTTTGCTGGTCAGCCGCAAGAGCTAAGCTACCCCACAAATTTAAGCTAGCTACCGGAAAAGCGCGTGCTACTAAGAGCGTATTCGAGAATACTTGTACCTATAGTACTTTGTATTGAATTGGTTTGAGCGGAATTGAGTTGATTTGAGTTGCAGGCGTTTAGTGTGCAGGTCAGTTGATGGCTCTTACTTCCGTGCTTTATCACAACGAGCTTTTTTTTTATGAATTCCTCAGCCGCTCCTTAAATTTCGCGTTTTTTGTTTTTTTTTTGTTGGGTTTCCTTTCACTCCCCTCAAGTACGCTTTCTTACCGACAAAGCATTCGATAAGTCGTAAAATTTTATCTCAAGCACCAGCGTTGAAAGCATAAAAATCTAGCGGTAGAAGAAGAAGTAGAAGAAGATGATGAAGAAGGAATTGGCAGGCAGGAAAAGTTAGCTCATTGAATGTGCTTTATTTGTGGCCAGAATTTATCGATTCACATTTCGCGATATGAACTTTTATCCATTCAATACTTTTGTTTTGTTATGTAATACATGTAGAGTCTGATGAAGCCACAGTTGTCACTTTTATTGCTGTTGCTTGCTTTGTTGTCATTGTCAGCGTGGTGAATAACTTTTTGCACTCGTTTTGCTCGATATTTGCTTTACCGCTGCGGATTTTGTGTGCGTAACACATTTGGATTTGGTGCGCTGATTAACGGCGTTTGTACTTTTCGAAACTTGCTGGTTTTGGAATTTAATTCTTTCTTTCATTTTTTTCGTAGATAATATCGATGTATTTAATTTACTTGTCTTTTTAACTTATCCAGCATTTGTACGGTTCTAGCTACCTCTTGGTTTGTTTTGTTTTAGAAATTGTTCGCAAATTTTTTTCTCCACCGCCATTTCGCTTATCTCTGCTACTCTTTCACGCCCTTGAAGCGTTGCCAAAAACTTTAATCGAAAAAGTTGCTGTCACCACACTCAACATTTTCTTTTTCTAACTTAGCCTTCGTGTCCTTTATCCTTTTCGCCTTTTTTTCTCTTCTTTGCGGGTTATGTATAACTTTAGAACTTTAAATTATAATATCAACCATTTCATTTGAATTGATATGTTTTGTTTTTGTTGCAAGCATCAAGAAACAAAACAAAATAAATATATTAGGTATAAAATCTTAAGGCATGGAAGTAAAAAAGAATTGCCGCCATTGTAATAGAAAATGTATGCTTAGTCGATTTGATTTTATATACAAAAGAAAAACAAAACAAGTTAAATGGTTTGCATATAATACTTGAGTTGTATGTTTTTGTACTAAATATTTATATTAATAAACATATTTAAAAAGAAGAAAAGAAAAAGTCGCGTTCGGAAATATAAAAGTTGAAGCGCTCAAAACTTCGGGCGTAGACCAAATGGGCTTGTTGTAACTTAGCTTGGTTAGAATGCCGACCGGATATTTTTTTCCCTTTATTAATATTTTGGCCTAATTTTTTTTGTATCCAACAATAATTTTTATGAGTCCCAGGCTATTATTAATTAGAAAATTTTAGAAAAAACAACATTAGTAGAAGTTATAGCTATTTCGGAGGTCTCCACATCTCTTCATTAGACTTCTTCCCTAATAAAAATGGCATTGAGCTCATAAAAATTATAACTTTTTTCATTTAAGAAATAGAAAGTGGTGACAATTTTATTTTTTGAAACCCCTTTTTCTTACAGAGATATAAATGAATGTAAGATAAATATTATTATTAGGAAAATTCACAAAAAAAAACAGAAGAAATCACTTGAAACGCGAAAACACTTGTGCTCTATGCGAAAAACGATTATCATGTGGTAACGCCTTGAGTAAAATGTAAAAAAAATAATGCAAAAAAAAAAGTTTTTTTTTAATGGAATACGGAAAATGTAAACTTTTTTGTCACGAAAATTTGACATGCGATTACTTCGTTAAACTAATTTAGATCAATAGAAATTTTTTTTTTTTTTGGTCAAGCGATAAATAAAATAAATAAAGTGTTTCTCTTATAGTATCGGATGTAATCGGAATATTGGCCATTATTTTATGGCAGCTTGCAATCTATATTTTAAAATCTATATTTAACAATTAGATTGTAACCTTTATTTAATTATATATTAAAAAAAAGTTATTTTGAATTTTTATTTTTAACACCTCAAAAAAAAATTGTGTTTTTTTTTCTTTTTTTAAATTTACTATTTATTTTTCAAATAACATTTATTTTTGATTTTGTTTTCCAAATAACAGTTATTTTTGCTTGTTATTTTCCCAATACCAGTTATTTTTATTTTCCAAATAAAAAAAAAACTATTACTTTTGATTTTTTTCTAAATCAAAAATAACATTTATTGAAGACTTCTATTCTCAAAGTTCATCACCATATATCAGTCACTGACTTTTATTTTTAAGTCAAACCTGTACATATGTAAATGCCATTTTAATTTTTCGAAGAAAATTATACCAATTTTAAAGACTCTTTTGGTTCTCCAAAAACTTGTTTTCTGCAAACAATTAAAATTACTTTTATAAGTGTAACTTACAAAATAAAAGTCAGTGAATATTGATGACTTTGTAAATACAAATCTTCGAAAACTCTTATTTATAAAATAAAAATGAAACGTACTTATAATTTTTGATTTATTAATATTTGTTGAATGAAATAAAAATCATAAATAACTGTTATTTTTTTAAGTTGTGCGTCAAAATTGCAAAAAAAAAAAAATTATTTTCAAATTTGATTCTTGGTGAAATAAGAAATCGATTGGCACACTACTCTTGTTTGTAGAACAATATTTTCGTTGGGAATTTTTCATTGACAATTTTGAAAAATATCTTTTATATTTCGCCCCTGTTTTACGATAATCTTTAGTTTTTTTGGTTTAAGCTCATATGTCAATAATATCAACTTTGCATCGAAAATCTTTATTACAGTTATAAACCTCCAGCACATTCAATATATAATAAAATATCATTTTTGGTTTTCTTTTTAGGTAAGCTACTCGTATATCTCCAACCCTTATAATGCAAGCTCAATGGCGACTGGTAAGCTTTTTTCAAACTAACGCTACTTGGTCTCAGGAGATTCTATATTCTTGTCAAAAGCAGAGGCGATCGCAAAATTTTAATTCCAACTAGCCTCGCTACAGAATCTCAAAACTGCTTGTTTTATTTTTCAGCGACTGCCAATGATCACAACCAGCTATCTCGACGTAAACGTTTCCACCTAATAAATGCAAATTAACCAATTGAAATAATCTAACAAATTGGATATATTTCAAATCGACGAATCTCAATTTCCCCAAAAATTAAATTACTCAATTTCAGGATACTTTGATAAATTTTTTTTCTATGAGAAAATATCACTCATACCCCATTTTTTTATTCGGAAAAAATTACACGTAATCTATATTAAATGATGATTAAAATGGCGGTCGAATCATCTAAATCGGTCTGATAGATTGTTCGTAATTGATCTTTGAAGAAAAAAATGACGGTAAAATCATTTATTATCAATATCTTGAACAAAAATTTTTTTTTTAGAAAATCCAACTGGGTTTTTTTTTTGCATCATTAATGCCAACAGAAAAAATTAAAAAAACGAGCAAAAATAATTTTTCACCGCATTCAGGTGATCCGTTTGAGAAATTCTGACCCATATACCTATAGAATATATGGAAAGTTACTTATACGTCATGTATTCGCAATCTGATTATTTTTTTGCTTAATGTACCTTGAACGGTAAGCATACAAAATTTTCTTTTTCTTTCATTTCAAAATAAAGCTAATTTGTTTGTATTAAGTATACAAAGTTATTCTGGTTTTTTTTGTAATCGACTGCTTGCATTATTTCATACCTGCATTTCGAAATGTAACTGTCCAGGTCCAAGTTTCCATCCCAAAGAAAAACTTACACTTAACACATAAGGATAATTATAAACTAAATGGATTTATTTATATAAATCAAATATCTCAATAAAATAAATGTATTTAACAAAATTTCGTTGAAACTGAGTAAAACGCAGTAGAGTAACGCAGCCCAAGCGGGGGTCATCTAATTATTTCAACGTAGATTATGTAAGTTCTCGCTGGCTATAAAAAACAATATTCTTAAAGTTTAAATTTTGATTATAACACTGTAGGGCATTGCAAAATCATTTTGTTCAATTTTTTTTCCTATTAACAATATTTATACAATTTCATATCGAAAATATCAGGAAATTACCCAAATCTAACAGAGGGCTGAATATGGTTTCAATCGCAAACCTGCTATACAAATTTTCAATTTGATATCCCGATTTCACGGCATATCCACATTTTTTTTTTTACTTAATTTAGTTAGTTACTTAACTATATACATATATAATAACTAGAAATACAATAAAAATAAAAATATTCTCATCTATTGCCTAAATTTTACTGTTTATTACAATGTGTCGTGATTCCAACTTTCATCTATTAAAATAATATACGACAAATACGAGCATGGTATCCGAAATAAAAGTTCAGGAGACATATGCCACTTTTTTAGAATCACATTAAGCTCAAGACATAATTACTCTTATAATACCTACCTGCACAAAATGCAAATTGAACATTTTTCAAAATCCTCAAGCTATATTGGCCCTATAGCGGTCGAGTGCATCTACAGGTACAACATCACCTCCGTTCTGTTCGCGATTCACGTGCAGTAATCTGTTAAAAATTTTCTGATCGTAGAAGGTGTTCGGTTAGATATTGCCAGCGCTTAACCATCTGCTTATTACATAACATGTCCGAGGCAACCTATCCATCGAATCTTAGTTTGCTAAGCTATGTCTAAATAAATTTTGGAAAATCTTTCGCATAATCTTTCTATATAATACTCCAAAGGCTATCACTTTCGATGTTGACAGCGTCCCTGTTTCTGCGCCATAAAATAGCACAAAATAGCTTTTGTTGAGGAGGAACTCCGTTTTGCCCTCGTTCACCCTCAGGTGTCTGATCGGTTTAATTTTGCAGCTCGAATTATTGTTTCCAATATATATAGCTAAAGTTGTTGTCCGATAGGGAGTGCCCCTTTCTGAAACTTTGATTGGTATGAAATAGCTTGGAGCTGGTGGTGTTGGACAGCATCATATTGCACAGACCAGTCAAAAACCACGCTGATAAGGTAAAATCAGAAATATTACCAAAAAAAAAAAAAAAGTGACCCGCGGTAGTTGGAGCAGATTGCAGTGCATGGGACAGCATACGCGAATGCTTTCGTTTGACCAAGAAATGGAGCGCACTCTTTTCTTTCTGAGGCGCGCCCCTGTATTCAGGTAGCTCGGTATTCTTTAACCAAGCGATTACTATTTGAATTTCTTTCATGTCCCGTCATTGAGCATCATGCAAATGTACTAGTCTCGTAATTTATGTATACTCTGAACGTTGGTAGAGTTTTATCTATGCTATGAAAATTCTTATTTGCGCAGATATTTAAATAAAACAAATGCAAAGAATACAATAATAGACTATTGTTTAGTTATCCACCTTAACCCCTTCTAAAAATAGTACCCCCCTAATGTCCGGGTTTTTCCTATACCGCTTAATTGTAAATTTCCAATGAAAAGTGGCGTTGATAACCTTCGTAAAGCTTCCTCTCAACACTATATACAATTTTGGGCGTCCATTTGACTTTCCGTTTATTTTCTTCTATCACTTGGTCTCCGATATTTATCGCGGACGCACTCAGCAATTACCACAGCCAAAACCATTTTAATGTAAAAATGAATATTGTACCTACATATTTTTAAAATACCCACGCATATATATATATATATATATATATATATATATATATATATATAGAAAATAAAAAACTAATTGTTTTTCTCCTTTTTTCTTTTCAAAAAACATCGGTGCGATCGCCAATTATTGCGAGCCTGCGCGACACATTCTTTGTTCGTGGTGATTCAGAATACGCTGGCATTTTATAAACATTTCAATATGTATTTGAATTTTGTAGAGATTTCACAAAGTTTTCATTACCTTTCAATATCCAAAATGCCGCTAGCGCTACTTAGTCTTTAAATATTTATTTACTGCAGCTCAAGAAAAAAGTACTAAATGGCAAATAAAAAAATATGTTACAAAGATTTCTGTTTGCCGTTGAAATCAAATAGCGCCTGAAGCTAAATCACAAAAGCATGTCAAATTACTAGGTAACGAAAGAAAGAAAGAAGATCATATAACAGTATAATAAAAAGTTCATTCTACTGCACTCTTTTCCCTCCAAATTGATAGCTGCCGCAAACAAAAAATGAAAAGAAAAAAAACAACAAGAAAAGGCCTCAATCACACCTTCAATAAAATGAGTTTAAAAATGTGCAGCAATATTAAACAAAAAAAAAAATCGCCAGCAAAAACAAAAAAAAAACGCTCATTATCAATATCACTTTACCGAGGTGATGAAGTGTTGAAACTGAAAATTGAAAATTTACTCGTCCAGGCCAACATTCCTCTTTTCTTCACCTCAGCTCATGCTCAGCTGCATAATATTTTTCTATCTATACCTACACTCTTTCTTCGTGCTGAGTGCAATTGCGACGGCGTTAGCTTGTCAATGTGCCAGACGCTTCGTTTGGCAGATAACACTTGGCGCCAACGACAGCTACCCGCCCATTCAACTGGAGCGAAGAAGAAGGAGGAAGAAAGAGACGAAAAAAGTATGCTAGTTTGCCAACCACTTACACCCATTTGCTCAGCTTGTACGCCCACTGTTGGTGCGGCCGTGGCTGAGCAAACCTCTTCCACAATCATTGGAAAATTTTCCACAATACCGACGTTATAAATTGTAACAATTTTTTTTATTATTTATTTATTTTTGCTTAGCGCCCACCTGTGTTATTCGCTTCTATTCGTTTTCCATATTTTTCTTTTCAACGACCCGGGTGCTACTTACGCGGCATGATGTTTTCTTTCCACAACTATTTGCTTTATTTTTTATTAATCTTGTTTTTTTTTTTTATATATAGTATAGTGCATTTGTTTGTATTGCATTTTAGTTATTTATAGTAGGTATGTTATCGGTAAAATGTGGAAATATTTATGCACTTTACCTCTCCGTCTTTCTGCATTCATTTTACCTACGTCCATACTTCGTTCTCCATTTAAATTTCAATCATATATCCTCCATTCATTATTTCTATTATTATTGTTGTGTACATTTCGTTATTTTATCCATTATCCTCCGCTTATAACAAATTTATCTTATGCATTCATCTGCGTTTTGTGTGAATAAATGGAATACTTTTTTAAAATGAGCGCATGTATTGGTTGGCTGATGGATTTATTGATTGAGTGAGCAATTCACTTACTACGCTTTGATCTCAACGTTTTCAATTCTAGTTTAGTCAAGTAATAGATTCAATTATTATGAGTGTCCTATTTGGTTTTGCAGTAGCGCATATTTCTGTGCAATGTTTTTACTTTTCCAATATATAAAATATTTTTATTGGTATGCCATAGATAAATAAGTGACCTCTACTCGGCGTTTTATTTTTAGATGGGCCATATGGAAAGTTTTCTTTATTGAAAATCTATTTAAATTAAATTCTACTGAATAAATAGGGCATTCAATAAATAAAGTCAATTCGCGCATACTGAATTCAGTGGCACTAATCATTTGTCTAGTTTAGATCAATTAAGCGATTTTTTTTTGCAATTTAAATTTTCTAATTTAGTACAATTTTTATTTAAATTTTTTTCTGTATAAAATTGACTTACTTTACTAAAAATTTTAACAAAATTTGCTACCCTCTTAAGTGAAAATTATGGTTTTTTTTCACTAGATATCAACAGGATAACTAGACACCCTGCCTTAGGAAACCAGTAGCCAACCGTGGAGGACAGTCAAGCAGCTCATAATGGACGTTTTCGTTTCAGTGTATTATCGACGTATTATAGTAATGCGGTGCCACCGCTAGAATTTGTCGTTACGGCTAAAGTTCTTGGTGTAATTTTTAACTCAATTTTTTTTTAAAGAAATATTCGTCATTTTCTTTCTAAATCTTTCTCTGTATTTGATTTTGTTAAACAGAACTGTGTAAAACTCTCTGTTCCCTATACTATTACATTATTATACTCATCTGTTATTGGTCCCATTTCGGAGTACGCTACATTTATTTGGAAGTCATTCCCAAAAACTTTTACAATTAAATTGGATCGTGTCCGTAAATTTTGCATAGCAGTCTTTAAATTTTTCGGAGTCTATAACATCGTCAAATAGTCTATACTTTTTATTAATTCGAAGTAATTGGAAACGAGACGTTCCGAATTCTCGCTGAGTTTGATTTTATTTTATTATTAATGGTTTTTTCTTGCAACGCATAAATTTCAACCTCAGCGTAATATGCTTAAATTTTTGCCGCTCTATTGAAAGAAATATAAATAAATTAATTTAAACAAATCTCGAACTTTATCTTACTTGATTGTTCTTATTCTATTTATTTATTCGTTAATATTTTATATCATTTATTTTAATTGTTCTAATGCTTGTACTTACATTAATCAATAGAGCTCAGAGCTCAGCCTGAACTTAGTTTCTTGGATAATTTTTGAAGAGCTGCGAGCAGTCTCCAATGCTTTAGTGCAGCTTGGCAGTCACTGCAGACTCTGATTTGGCATCCACGCCACCTTCTGCCAATTATCCTGTCCGCTACCGTAAGTATAGCAAATATCTTCAAATGGAAAATGGCTACTATTGTACCAAAGGTAGAAAATCATATGAAATCGCCGTCAAGGTGCCAACGAGCTTCGGTTCCATTTTCTGTCTTGAAGCCGTCAGTGCAAAAAGTTTTTAGCGAGCTGCCAAGAGAGTGTATGGATCTCTCCATTGTTTTCTTGTAGGAAAGCTTATGGTATACATATTTTCAACTAAAATAATCTCTCGGTATCAGTAAACTATGCATTTATGCAGCCTGTTTAACCTAACTATAGTTTTAGGCTACCAAATTACAGCACAATACGTGATTATTGGTGTGAGTAGGGCTGTGTATACCCAAAGCACCCCAGTCTTACTAAAGGTTCTCCGACACTGTCAAAAATTTCAATGGTCAATATACTTTCTGTTCGACATGAGCTTTCGAAATAATTTTTCTGGACTTTTCACTATGGTATGCAAGTTAATGAGCACTAAGTGGACTGTTTACCAAAATCTTTGATCTGATGTATGTTTTTGATCGTACGCTTCAGGCTCTTCAGCAGGAAAGATGCCAGGCAGATTAGCCTCAATGTTTTGGTAGTGCACGGTCATTTTTACCCCGGTTTGGGTATGCAGACTCCCATAGCTTTCTCCAAAGCATGAGGCTAAGACAAAAGATCAGGCACACTCAAAAGATGCTTATCAAGGTCCCAATGGCGTGCCAATCAGTACATATATGTACATATACACATGTAGCATGGGAAAATTTCGGCACTATTTCAGGAACATTTGAGAAAAAGTTCTGGACCGTTTCGCCATTATTTTTGGACTAGTTATTTCGGGATAATTTCAATACCGCTTATTAGTTTTGGACTGGTTCACCACTACAACTACTACTACTGCTACTAGTATTGCTATTACTTCTACCACCACTTCTACTACTACGAACTACCACTAACACTAATTAATACTACTATTTTTACCAATACCACTTTAAATTACTACTATTATTTTTAATAATTACTACTACTCTTTTCACTAATTTCTACTACTATTTTTGCTAATGTTACTACTAACTACTATTAGTGACAAGTATCAATAAATACCTACTCTTACTATTACTACTAATAATACTACTACTTATCTTCTGCTAATGAGTAGTACGACTACCACTCCCATATTAAACTCTCGATCCTTATGAAGTTGGCAAAGAAGTTTTACTTCTGGCTTGCGTTTTTAAGCGCACGAGTGCTTTTTTCGTTACCGTAAAATCCTACAGGCATTTTCGTCTGTAATTTTTTGAATTGTAATTTCTCTAATTTAGATTATAACAGATATTGGTATATACAGATGCTTATTTAACTATGTAACACCGAAAGTATTTAATCATTTTGCGCGTTTGAATTTGGATAGAGTAGCCACCTAAAATAATTAAATATACGCATGTAATGTAAGAAGAAAATAAAAATATTGAGGTCAAACACTTAGGAATACACTCACGTGTATGCTAAAATGCATGAAAACCCCCGCACCCAGTTCTCAAGCTAAGCCTAAAGCGTCTTTCTTTGCCTTTGAAAGCAAAAGAGTGCATTTACCGTAATAAGCACACGCTAGAGCGTACCAAAAAAAAAAAAGAAAAAGAAAAAAAATAAACCCCAAGCTATCTCTATGGGGTGCAGTGGGTGCGATTGTTTATACATTAGCTTATTAAAGCGCCAACTTTCATTTGCGCACAGCGGTGGTGGGGAAATTTTTGAAAAACGGAAGTTTCTGAGTGTGCCAACTGAAAAGGAATTAGAGCGAAAAGATTTTCAACCAGCAACAAAAAAAAAATAATAATTATAACATAAAGTAAGAAAAAACAAAACACAACAGCGTATATGGAACTATAGACAAACAAACAAACAATGGTTGGATGGGGCGAAATAGCGTAAACTCAAAAAAAAAAAATTTTTTTTCCAGTCAAGTCGCTTAAGAGGGAGCATGGATGCCCCGTAAAGCATAGAAAAAGCACATACAAAGTGTGGCAGCATAGCAGGCGGTCAAGCGTGGTGAAAGTGACGTTGCTAGGGCACTTATAAAATGCTTAAGATATGCACTCATACAATACTCGTATCTACGTATGTATGTGTGTGTGTGTGCAATATATGCTTAGTCATTCTTATTAAAATATACAGAGGCGAGATACTATTTTAAAGCATATGGAATAGCAAAGAGGGAGGGAGAAACATGTTGGCATGGAAACGAGAGCAGTAAAACGAGGGAATCTCAAACGCGTTATAATAAAATGAAGTAACTGATTTTTGCATGTCATCGAAAATTTACAATCTTGCGAAACTAACTTTTAATTTGATAATGTTTTTTACGTAACGTCGTGTATTCATTTCATTTCATTTTTAATTGTTGGAACTGTGAAATTGGAGTGGAAAAAAGATAAAAGAGTTTATCTAGGATGTTTCTTAAAGATATCAAAATTTAGGAGGTACAGTAAAATAAAAAAATAAGATTTTAATGGTAATTTGACCCAATTTATGGTGTACGTCGTGATGGTGTAAAACAAATTGACGGAATTATAATTTTACGCAGACTCCGAGAAGTATTTTCTTAATAGGAATGCAGTCAGAGGTTTGCCATTCTCTGTTTGTAATCATTTCCTGAATGAACTATAATTATTATTTTAAATGAAGATATCTCGATACTCAACCATAAATTGTTATATATATAATTTTGAAATTAAATTGAGTTCGTACTTACTTTATAAAATACTTTTATTTAATCGTAATTGTTAGATATACACACCGTTCTCCACTTACTTATTTTATTGATTTAACAAACCCAATTTTAGATTTTAGAAAAGGACAATTATTTTATTAATTGACTACAAAAAAAGTGTTGTATAATTATATACAAATAAATACATATGTACATATATAGTGCTGGATGTAGGGTGACGGATTGCAGACGAAGACAGAGTACTCACCTTAAACTTACCAAACTGGACGAAACCGAACGATAGGCGAGCAAAATTTGAAATAAAACAGCAGTTGAAGTTAGACGGTCGCGAATAGATGACGCCCCTGCGCGTAAGACGTTCTTTTACTAATAATTTAATTTCAACTTTTGTATTTTTGTAAACCTACTATACCACACGTTTTTGCAATAAAATGAAATTTGCGAATAACGTACACTATACTCATTTATTTGGTGTGGAGTCTTAAGAGGGACCAGCGGATATTCCTAACCAACTAGAAGTATCAACCCTCCCCAGCAACCCTCCCCAGCAATATTTTAAAAATAAAGCGTTTGAGACCCGTACTTCAATATTTGATTTAAGGTTTTATAATTAATTTTTTAACAGACGACAGCCCACTCTAAAAGTTATTTTGACAAAAAACTTTCTGAAAGCTCTTAGTTTGTTATATTGATATTATACACCATAATTAAAGTTAATTCATTGATTGATACTGTTTTTCATTATTTGAATATTCCCAGCACCACAACATCATCCATGGAATCAGGAACCGGACAAAATTTTTGCACGGCATTAGGAACAAAATATTATTTTTTGGAAATATGCTGAAAGAGGTTAAATTTTTGGTATTTTTTTTTTTTTTAATTATATTACTCGTAAGAGATAACAAAAGGTCTGTGGATCCATAGAAACAATATAAGAGTTCAACGGCTTTTGGATGTGCTAAACTATTACTTCCAACGGGTATATATCTTAACTCTTAAATGCATGATTTGTTCTGTCGGTTTGAGAAAAATGTATATGGAAGCTTAAACTATTGTGAATGAGTCCTAAGAAAATACATGGGAAATTTCAGTTTAGCACCTAATCCGTTTTTTGGTGGATAGTAATTTTAAATACAGTATATAAATATATTAATTTAAAATTTATCAGCACAACTAATTTTAGTTCTTAAAGACGAAGAAAAAAAGAAGCATGTTTCATGGAAGAGGCTAGCTAACAGGGTTGCATTTGCAGCTGAAGGAAATTTTATTGACGTCAGAGCCCACTTTTGCAAGTCGGTTACAATGAAACGGGGCTATAGTCCGTAACTAGGTACAATCACCTTAGTTAAGGTGCAGTAAGGGTTTTTGTGAAACACTCTAAAATTACAACTGAGAATGACACTCAAAGATTTTCAATATTTTCTTCTGTGAAATATGCTACACTATTTTGAAAATGATACTGTTGCACAAGCGTATATCATACCACTAGAAATATCGATTTTATATATATTAATATTCTCTAAAATAAAAAAAAAAATAAAAATACGACTCAATTTATTTTGTGAACTAAATATTAGACTTGTAGTTTGCTTACTGAATGTGTCGCACGATCAGAGGGTCCTCCCGTAATAAGGAACAATTGCTATTTGCAAACAACTTTTTTATGTTTCAGGTTTTATGTGTCGGAACAGACACTGACTCACACACACACATACACACACATCGACTATACAAACACTTCACGCTAAAAGCAAATAAGTTGTTTAACAGCGAAATTTTCTCTAAAAAAGTCACAAAATAAGTTTTCCCATTGAGCAGCAGCGAAATGTTTTGTATGAATGGAAGGACACAAAGTAATCCTAATACCAGCATAAAATATTAAAGTAAGGTAAGGTAAGGCGTGAATTGTGGTCACAACCACTTAATGACGGTCGCTTGTAAGGAACCCTGTCGGAAAAAAGCAGACAGTCTAAAAAATTTAACAACTTAAAAACTAAGTTGAAAGTCAACAGTTTTGAAACAAATGTATGTCAAATTAATTATGTTGATCTAACTTGCAGTAAGTTTTTATGTATATATCGGGTGTTTTTTTTTACAGGTTTGTTTTTCGAATAGAGATAAAACTGGCATTTTGTGGTCAAATCTGGCAACTCTAATGTCATTTATGTTCAGTTTGGTTTGCCATTTCATCATGAACAGGTTGACAAAAGAACAACGCTTGCAAATCGTGCAAATTTATTTCGAAAATAATGGTTCAGTTCGCGAAGTTTACCGCGAGCTCCGTCAATTTTATGGTCGACATAATCGTCCATCAGAGCAATTAATTCGGTTAACCATGGATCGTTTTCGCACTACGTTTACTCTATGTGATAATACGCATCCGAAGAGACGTCGAACAGTGCGCACCGAAGAAACAATTGCCGCTGTAGAGCAAAGTGTTGAAGAGGACCCGAATGAATCGATTCGCCACCGTGCACAGCAATTGGAGCTTTGTCCATCAACTTTATGGAAGATTTTGCGCAAAGATCTTGGCTTGCGACCTTGCAAGATCCAGCTTGTGCAAGAATTAAAGCCGCGAGACCATGCAATGCGTCGTGATTTTGGTGTATGGGCCGATAATGAGATTGATCTCGATGCTGATTTTCATCGCAAAATTTTGTTCAGTGATGAGGCTCATTTTTGGTTGAATGGCTACGTCAACAAGCAAAATTGCCGCATTTGGAGTGAAGAGAATCCACATGAGACCCTTGAAACGCCATTACATCCACAAAAACTGACTGTTTGGTGTGCTCTATGGGCTGGTGGAGTCATTGGGCCATACTTCTTCCGCAATAATGCTGGAGACGCAGTTACCGTTAATGGAGACCGGTATAGAGCCATGATAACCGACTATTTTGTTCCCGAATTGGATGGCATGAATGTGGATGAGTTGTGGTTCCAACAAGACGGCGCTACATGCCACACAGCGCACGTCACAATCGATTTATTGAAGGAAACATTCGATGAGCGCATAATTTCGCGGAATGGACCTGTAAATTGGCCACCAAGATCGTGTGATTTGACACCATTGGATTATTTTCTTTGGGGATATGTGAAGTCGCTCGTCTACGTCAACAAACCAGAAACGTTAGGGGAATTGGAAGCCAACATTCGTGGCGTTATTGTCGACATACGGCCCCATATGCTCGAAAAAGTGGTTGAAAATTGGACCTGTAGAATTGGCTTTATTCGAGCCAGCCGCGGCGGCCACATGCCCGAAATCATATTTAAACGTTAATGGCATAAAATTATCCTTCCAATAAAGCCAAATTGATGGACCTTAAAACGATTTTCTTGTGTTTTATTTCAATTCGAAGTTCTATACCCCTAAAAAAAACACCCGATACATATATTATATAATTTGGTATATGGTAAAAAAAATAATTTTTTCAAAAGATTATCCATACATACATATATCTTTTAAAAGTGTAATTCATTTTATTGATTATTATTTTGTAAATAAAAACTAGTCAAATATAATTGGTTGCAAACATGCTGAGATGCAGCGGATCGAAATTAAATTTTTTTTGTTTGAATTTCAAAATATTTTTTTATAATTTTTTGCATTTTTTTGAGTTTTTTTAATTCATTTAATTTCAATTTTTTCTTTAAAAAATCTGAAAAATTCTGAAAAAATTTTAAATCTAAAAAAACATATTATTAGAACTTTTTTATTTATTTATTTATTCAGTGTATTAATTTATTTAATTTATCATTATTTTGTAGATAGATACTGGAAATATATATTTGCTTAAAATATACAATACAATTATTTTTTTTAATTATTTAATAATAAAAGCAAGATCGCAAAAATTCTGAAAAAACTTTAAAACCAAAATTAAAATAAAAAGAATATGCAGAGTTATAGCTAATCGAATTGAAATTGTTTTTGACTTTTGTTTTTAAAAATTTTTTTTCAAATTTTTTTTTATTGTAGTTATTTTTTTAACATAAAGTTAGGAATTTAGAAAAAAAATTGCAAAAATTCTGAAAAAAATTTAAAACTAAAGTTTAAAAAAAATTTTTAATTTTTACTAGAATTTTGATAACTGGTCGAAAAAATTATGAAAAAAAAAATATAAAACCAAAATTAAAAAAAAAAAAAATTTACCAGCTATAACTCAGCATGTTTTCAACCAATCCCTACAAGTTGTACGTCGTTAACAGCGCAGTGATTGTGTTTCAAAAAAACATACACTAATCGCTTTTAACGATAAAGCGATACAAAATTGTTAACGAAGTGATACCCAAAACAAAAAAAAAAATACATAAAATTAGCGTCATATCAAAACCCTAGCCATACATAGAATTTTAAATATGTATGTGTGTTTGAGCTCGGCAGGTACATACTAACCTCCCCTACACCTGAATTTTTGAAACTCTTTGCGTGTAATTCCAGTGTAATTGAACTAGGAATCGACACTCCGAATATTTTTAAAATGTATTTTTGCTAAAACGAAATATAATTTTTTTTTAGTTACTATAAAGTATACTGTACATATTTTCAAAAAATTGCAAATGGGCAAGTTTGAAAATAATTGGTAATTGGACTATTTGCTTCTAAAACTGTTTGAAAAAAAAAATGAAATTTCTAATAACTAGTTGGAAATAAAAAAATTTTATTGCAGCTGGAAAACAATTAATTTTAATACGCGTTCTGTCAATCATGTTTAAAAATAGTTGAAATCAAACACAGAGTCAGATAATTGACTTGCTACTAGGGCATCGCCACTTTAAAAAAATTAATTGCTTACAAGAAAAAGAAGTAATTTCAATCACTTGCAGTTGGAAAAAAAATTAAGTTTTTTAATTGCTTTTAAAGTAATTCCATTCCCGACAGGGTGTACAAAGTTCTACAGTAGGACTAGGTCACCCTTTTCCGTCTTCACGCCGATGCACCGCAGCTTAATGATTCTGTTTGTGAATTGGTGTTTTCCTTTTACTTTTAATGCAGTTTTTATGTCGAGGCAGTTAATGTTTTATTGAGAAAACAATGTCGGGCAAAACATTAATGACTGACGACGTCTTTGGCAACAGTTAGTAGCTGCACAACTTAATACATATTATAGATATCACACACACACACACACACACACACGAAAGGGTATATAAATAGTAGCAGCTAGAAAGACTGCAAGCCATCAACCTTTTTAAAATTCTACTCTCGGTGTATGCTACATTACTGGAATTGACAGTGAGGCGCCAACACTTTGGCAATTTAGCCAATGCCGTCCGAAAAGCACTCAACGCCGTCTTGGTTAGTTTCCTTCTGAAAAGATAAGAAATATTGCGAAAAGTTGGTAACGATGAGCGTCAAACGACAGCGGACAGCGGAAAGCAATTGCTATGCTAGAGGCGAAAGAATGTAAACAACAACCCCATCGGTGTATCTAATGTTGATATCAATATAAATATGTACATACTAAAAGCAAGTGCAATCAACATTTGAGCACAAATATATTTACCATCGCTGCCAATCAGACAAACGCACGGGTTGAAGAAATATATATATGTATATCTACTATTTACAAGAAGCGCTGCAACAACTTACACACGGTCTATAAATTTCCGACTGCTTTTAATGGTTTTCACTCATTTATAGCCGCTTTGGACTTTTGCCTCTTCCCAAAAAGCTACACAATTGCCGAGGGTATCCGCTGATTACTTTTTCATTGTTTTGATAAGCCGCTTTTTTTTAACTGCCTGAAATTGATCCCGATCCCGTTTTTGGCTAGCGAGGCAAGCGAGCATTCTGCTTCAGCTCCGCGAAAACGGTTTTACAAATAATTGCTACGCTAGTAAAATGGTATGTCTCGGTCGCCGCCTTTTTTTTTTTGTCTACGTTTCAGCGAGTTGATTCAGCCATCTAATAGTGCTCATAAATTTATCCTTTGAACAATTTACTACCGAAATTTATTGAAAGCATTTAGAATGCGCTAAACTTATTGCCGGTGAAGAGAGAGAGAGAAAAGATGCCAAAGCAGAGTTGAAGCCGAAGGGGGTGGGGGTAAAAAAAAAATTGCTGAATGAAAGCCAGCGAAAAAGTAAAGTTGTTTTAGCTGATGTTAAAGCAAACAGGAAAATAAATATTGGCATGAGCTAAGCTGCAGATCGAATGGAAAACAATGCAACATTTAAGTAGATTCGAAGCATAAGAAAGGTGCTGTGATAAAGGGTACAGAAATTAGTAGGTGCAAATTAGGCTGGGTTGGGATTTGTGTGCCAACAAAAATTTATGTTTTAGCCGCATCCCAATTTATTTAAAAAAATGTTTTGTTTACCAACCGATTTTTATTACCTTAACAATTATTAGTTCTTTTTGTTACCACAAATATTCGCTTCAAATCAAGCTGGCCAGTCGACTTAGTTTTTCCTAAATATACATAAAAGTGTTAATGAGACTTTTGCTGTAGATAACTTTTTTGATTCTTAAATTCTCGAGAAATACCCCGCAAATATTAGTAAAATGATTTCCTTGCAAAAACTATGTTTCTGGTTTCTATTTATTTGGACTGAGAGGGGCAGAGGGGAGATAGCAGGCATTCAATTAAAAACGTGGGTATCTTCTTGCTACAAACACCAAAGGAAAATTTTCGTGTGTTCTACGAGAATTTTCTCTTCAGTACCAGGCGCTGCTTTTGACGCTCTGCTCCACTTATCCACTCTTGGCATTTTGAAACGTGGGAGACCCTAAAGATCGAGAGTAGGTTTAAACGAAATGGATTTTGATTCGACGCTGAATGTATTTTCAATGTCCCAGAATAGTACGCCACCATAACCTACGCCAAGAGTATTCCACAATATTGAATTCTCTGAAGCTCAATGTTAACTAAATTCCAGTACTGAGCTCAGACTTACTAATTGTTGGCTCTTCATGAATGGCTACAAATATGGCATTGCTGATTTAAATTCTCTCAGCTTATGAAATTTTCAATACAGCCATTTGCTTTGCAACAAAAACAATCGCGATTTCTCTTTTTTTATTGGTATTACGATGCGGTACAATTAAATCTTAGTTAATAGACTGTTTCCTTAGGGGAGCTTCCTTACATACATAGGAATAGTGGTTCTCGTCCGTGTCTTGGATAGAACCGACTTTTGTAATCATGACCAATAGATCGATTAATAATTCACTTGTTTATGCCACAATAAAATAAAGAGCGGAGCGCACACGACGATAGGGCATAACTGTAAATAAAAACGGGAGTTTGTATGTAGTGCATATGTATAGTTTACTTTCGCCGGACTGTCAACTAAGTTGGGTTAGGTTAGCCGATAGTCCATAGTGGGGCATGCTTACTCTCATGTCCTTTTATGAAACCGCATTGGAGTGACCCGTGCCCCCTAAAAACACTTCGCGCCCTTAAGGAACCTAACCAGGTCCCTTATTTTGACTAACTTAAGGTCGCTAAGTTCATTACTAGTACTTCAGTCTCCGCACTTCAGCTCACCCACTAGCGAGTGCCTAAGAGCGGCAGAGTCGGTGATGTGTGGTATCCTCCTCCATATCACGAAAACTCCTACAGCAGTCCGGCGAAAGGGTACCTAGTTTTGCTGCATGTGCACCAATTAATCAAAGCCCGGTTATGGCTACAGTTGTCATCTTGATGTTCTGCCTCCTCAGGTTGAGGAGAGATTCCATTCGTTGCTCAGTCAACGACGGCCAGAGTGGTCTTGCAATTTGGCAAGTGGGTTCAGCCTACCACCGCGATTCTAACAAATTTTTGACATATCAGTAGCTGGCACTTTTGTAGCAGGATACCAAGTGAATCACTAATAGCTGCCTGGCTATCAGTGAGAATATAGATTTTATCATAGAGATTCACATCACATTGTAGCAGTGATGCCACCTTAGAAATTGCCATAAGCTTCACCTAAAAAACACTGTCATAATCATCTGAAGGAAAACTGAAAGTAATGCTCCTCCACTAACTTACCCGTCGAGCTTCGACCCATCCATGCAAATACGAATGGTTCTACTTTCCCAAATGCATCCGATCTCCACTCTCCCTTTCGGACAGCTTGGCCATGAATTTGGCTTTGGTCGAGCTGAACGAAACCGCATAACCGGTTTAAGGATGTGCCCTAACCGGTTTAAGGAGCGCACTAAGCTCCTTAGTGGCTGCCGTTTTCGAAGCCCCGGAGAGGCTAGTCTCTATTTTTATTAATATTTTCTTTTTTGGTTTGAGCGTCCCACCAGACTACTGTACTATAAAAGAGGATTGGTCTCGGTATAGCGCCATGAAACCATCTTGGGTGCTAAGTTTCTGTTCTTGCCAATAGTCATACTGTAAGTGTAAAGAGCCGTCGTGGCTTTGCCGACCTTTTCGTTAACATTGGGCCCCTTTTTCGTTTCCTATCTAAGATGATTGGCTTGTTCTGTTCTCCTCAACGTTACTACATTTAGAGGCTGTTAACTAAAAAACCTCTTAAGAATCGAAAAAAGTGTAAATACTCCTAATAAATAAATGTTGATGAGAAGTAGTTTAATGAAATTTCAATACCGCTTACAAAAGTTAGTAGTTGAGCCCCTTGGAAGATTTTGGTCACTGACTATATATCTTTTGAGATGCTTCTTTTCCTGCTGCTTTGCGCATTAAGTCTCGCATATTCCCAATATTTTAAGAAGTTTCACTTCTATTACGTGCATGGTGCTATACGGGACTTTTTTTTAGTTCATGTAAGCTAAATAAGGTTTTAATTTTCCGTGCCATTATTTCTAACTCTAGCTAGAGGTATGAAAAAGCGTAGGATATTTTATATACTATTCCCTTCTTTAGTGATAACGACTGAGTTTTAATAAAGGCTCGCTCGCTTTCCAAAAATTTATGCTAATTAGCCAATTATAGTTGACTTATATTTCTTGAGATTCGAGATATTTAAATTTTTAATTTCCAAAGTTTTATATTAAGTAAGTACATATGTATGTAGTATGTGTAAAAGTATATCCCACCTCAGCCGCCACAACACTGCACTTTGAGTTAATTGAACAACACTAAATACACACACATAAACACGCACACATTTTCACAATTCTCTACCGCAGCTTTTCCTTTACCTACATATTCCCAAGCCAAAGTTCAGTGGCATAACCCGCCGAAGTCGCGCAAAATATAAACGAATCACGTACTTGGAAAGTCTCAGAACGCATTTAAAGTAATCTGCTTTATAAAACCAACGTTGTTATTGTCAGAACTTTGCTTCCCTAGCACACACCACTTATTCCCATCAGTTGGAGCGTTGCGTTTAAAAGTCAAACATTATTGTCTCCAAAATGTAAAGGAACAAGGCGCTATTTCACTTACGTACCAATTTTTAAATTGAATTTATATGCTTTGTTAGTTAAGTTGTTGTGAAAGTACAAGCACTGAGTTAGCTAGTAGAAAGATCCGTGTTGAGTTCTAAAAGTCGAATGCTAACTTTTGGGTTACCTCAATTACACAAACACTTTTGTATTAAGTCCTTCTTTCTAAGTTTTTTTGTTTGCGTACAAGTATGCACATACATACACACATACATATGTAAACGAGTTTCAAGTATTTTTGTTTCCTTTGCTTTTATTTGATTTTATTTATTTCATGTTTTTTTTTCTTTGATTAAAAATTACAAGTTGTTTTCAAGTTTCAATGAAAGAGGCACACAGTTTTACATATCCTAAGCAAATGTTTATTGCAGTGTAGCTAAAGAAGGTTTCACTGTAAGCTAGGGGGTGTAAGTAAATATATCAATTGGTATTTTTAACGAAAAGCAGTTAACATTTTCATGCCGCCAATGACAGCCGGAGGGTTTTTTTAAGAGAATTTTCGAGTTAGAACGAAGGTTGCATAGTGAATGAAATTTGTCAAACTAGCTGCATTTTATTACAAATTGCAAAACTTTTCATTCGTATTTTCGATTATCAATACTCCACTGAGTTTAAAGATAGTTTTTTGATTTCTTTTAGCTTTCAAATTCGAACAGGTGTGAGTTCCTGAATAGAGCACTGTTTCAGCTAGTGCAGTAATAATTTTTGCCGCCATTTTATATAGCCCAGTATAAGCTTTCTAAGCCAAAAATTATTTTCATATGCGTTAAATGAAACGAACTTTTTTCAAGTTTAAGATACATGTTTAACAAAAACAAGTATTTATGGTTTGGGTTTTATATTCCGTTGTTACGAATATCACTAGAAACTAGTATCCTCGGCGTTCTCCTTTGAATGTCATATTGTGAAGTTTTGTCAAGCAGACTTTGTGATGCCCCAAATGTGCTATCTAAATCTTATTTCCATTAATCATCCTAGGATTTTGGGGGTCACAATTGACAACCTTCTCTCCTTCTTTGTGCACACTACTGCAATTGCCAAAAAAGTACAGAGCCGCAAAAAAGGCCACAAGTCGCTTGCCGGCAGCACTTGGGACAAATTCAAATAAACGTTGTTTTCAACATACAAGGCGATTAGCCGGCCAATAATAAACTAAGCTACGCCAGTGCAGCCGGAACGCCACACTCTGAACTTTGACGGGATTTTTTTTGATGTCGCCGGCGTAGTTACACCAAGAGGTAAGCGTGCTGCGCTGGATCCGACAGCGTACCGGCAGATCCTGAGTAACATCTGCAGAGAAAGAGTCACAACCATCCTCGACTCTCGCCCTGTAAATGCCGTGATAGAAGTACAACCACCACTTGTTACAGTCGAGGAGTCACGGCTGCGTCACGATTCCCACTCTACTCTGGTTTAACTAAGAACTGGATATTGTAGTAGACTCAACTTATGCCCGGTATATGGAGATTTCCTGCACGATACCAAACACTTACTCACATGCCCTCTCAAACCAACTCATCTAAAATTCTTCTCCCTCTGGTTCGATCCTGTCGAAACCGTACGTTTCCTGGACCTCTCCCTAGATGAGTTTAACAACAACGACCACAGATGAATCCAATCTTTACATGGTGTAGTTAGCTGCTACAACACCAACATTAACAACAACTACAGCAACAATATTAGTTTCCCAAGAAATATTTGCCTTAAAGCGGGCGGTGCCATGTTCATTTCCAAAATTTTTTATTCCACGTATGGTTTTCTTCAAGTCAGTTCTGTGTATTAAATTTGCCTTCTATTCTTCCTAAAATATTGCATTTTTTCGCAAAATGTATGTGAGCGGGGTAATTATCCGATTTTGATACTTCTCGATAATAACCTAAACAAGGAGTCAAGCACAATATGCGCTCTGAGTGTCCTTGTTTATTTTCTTCTTAGTTGATTTCGCCCATCATTCTAAACATTTTACTTAGACTTTTTCATAACACCATTATCTGAACAAAATTATAATACCCTGGACAATAGCGCGATCGGTTATAAAAAGCTTTATCTGGTTGTGGGAAACCGAAAAACTGATAATGCAGTAGGCTCGCAATGTGCGAGCCAGAAGTAAGACTTCTTCGGCGACTTCAAAAAAATATAGAGAGTGAAATGAGGCAGTAGTAGTAGGGATTAGTCGAAGTAGTACTTAGTGGTAGCATTAGTTAAAATTGTTGTGGTAATTAGTAGTAGAATAAATAAATAGTAGTACCCATTTGTTGGAGCATTAGTACTACTATTAATCAATTAGAGGTAGCATTAGTAAAAGTACCTATAAGTAGAAATTAGTAAGAATGGTAGCAGAAACCAGAAAAAAATTGTAGTAATAATAAGTAGTAGCATTAATAAAAATAGTAATAGAAAGTAGTTAAAATAGTTGTAGTATGTTGTAGTAACATTAGTAAAAATAGGAGTAGAAAATAGTAAAAAAAAATAGTAGTAGTAATTGACAATAGCACTGGTACAAATAGTAGTACACATACACTTTGATATGCCGCTACCTCAGTACCTATGTTTGTTTTATCTCATATAAGCGTCATGTGGTGACTATGTGACGCGATGTCGACACGACTTGCTATATGCGACGTAAAAAGTCACTCTCTGGCCGCCGAAGAAGTTTTACATCATAATGGTATTCGAATGCTCAAATACGGATTAACCTGGTTGCAGTAAATAATATTCATCTTGCAAATTTTTTCGATATTTTTATTGGACATTTTTTCGTAACCAACAGCAAGCTTTCAAAATTAAGATAATAAAGGGTGGTTAAATTTTAAGGGCCGATGTTGAATTTAAACCACACCTGACGTCAAGTTTGTTTCTGCATTTCATTTGACATTTCTCTATTTCAGACTAATTCAATTTGAACATGGAAAGATACGCAATCGAACAACGTGTTAAAGTTATTCAGGCTTATTATGAAAGTGGGCGTCTAAATCAAAATGCGTATCGTGCACTTCGTGATTCTTTCGGTCAATTTAATCGTCCAAATGCTCGTACTGCAGAAAATATTGTTGCGGTTCACGTTAGTGTGGCTGAAGAGCCGCCCACCTCAACTCGTCGTCGTGCCCAACAATGGCACCTCTCACGCTCGTCGTTGATGAACACTATGCATAAAGACTTGCATTTACACGCTTACAAGGTGCAATTAACTCAAGAACTAAAGCCCCTTGACCAATCCAAACGTCGTCAGTTGTCAGAATGTTGGCAAGAAATGGCAACAGTGTATGATCAATTTTCGAAGAAAATCATCTTCAGGCCGGTCAGGCAGTTAATGTGAATGGTGTTCGCTATCGTTAGATTATAACGAACTTTTTATGGCCCAAATTGGAACATATGGATATGAACGATATGTGGTTCCAACAGGATGGTGCCACTTGCCACACAGCCAACGAAACAATGGCTCTTTTGCGCGACAAATTCAATGGCCGTGTTATCTCACGTGGTGGCGATGTCAATTGGCCACAAAGATCATGTGATTTGACACCGTTGGACTACCTTCTTTGGGATTATTTGAAGGAAAGAGTGTACGTCGATAAGCCAGCAACAATTCAAGAGCTAAAGGATGAGATAATTCGGCACATTAACGGCATATAACCTCAATTATGCCTCAGCGTCATCGAAAATTTGGACCATCGGATGGAGGTGTGCCGCCGAGGTCGCGGCGAACATTTGGCCGATATCTTGTTCCATACATAATTGAACCACACCATGTTATCATAATAAAAAGCAGTTACAATAATTTAGAAAATAATTTGTGTTTTATTCAAAATCAACATCGGCCCTCAAAATTTAACCACCCTTTACAAGCATATGCATATACTGAATAATTGTACTAGGAAACACTTTTAGAGCAAGTAGGTGGAGAGTTGCCAGTTTTCCGTAATTATTTCACTTAATTTATGAAGTCATAAATATTTTACCCTTTTTAATTTGTATAACACATATATATGTACATATATGCAGGATAAAAATATTACACATAGCTAGCTGATTCTGATAAACATTTAATATTTGATTATTCCACGTACATTTGTGGAATGCAAATTAACATTTTTCACGCAGCTGCATGCATTTTATGTTTTTGTTCAATTTGAATTCTTATTATTATTATTTTTCTTGTAACACTTACCGGAATAAGCCATAATCTATACCTTAAACTCTTAGCGTTATGTTGCTGCTGACTTTTGCAACATAAACGAAAAAGGCAAACAAATTAAATGATTGTGGCATTTACAAAAAACCAAAAAAAAAAAGCTTCCAATTCAAAAACAACACGCAAATACATACATACATGTGCATAGCTTATAGCACATTTACTTACTATCATCGACGATTGCTATGCATTCCTATGCAAATTTTTATATTTGCGTGCTAATGACGTTTCTGCTGATTGTCAGAGTGCAAATGACATCAAAGAGGCGTATCACATACGCGGCATGCACACATGCATGTAATGATATTTTTTGTTCGTTTTTTTTTATTTGTTTTAAACCCCTAAAGTAATTCTGACAATTTACGTTTGAAAATTTTCCAAATCGAATCAAGCCGGTGTTTCGTGTCGTGATGTTTGAAAAACTAATTAAATAATTTGAATGGCTACATCTGCGCTACGTACTATGTTTATTATATGTATGTCAGTGCCTATGTATGAATGTGTGCGTAACTGAGTTTCAATGCGACATGTGAAGTATTTCAAAATATACAGTATTTTACTAACTCAATTTGCATGCATGTATATAAAGCGGCTTTTTTTACAGTAAATTCGCTTGGTAAAAAAAAAACACAAAAATAAATTTCATTGACATTTCGTTGTATATCTTAATTTCACGAAAAGCATGAAAATTGGTTAATTTTTTTTAGGCTCCCAAAAATTCACCTATCCATACATACATATACATTCATTAGGGATATCAATATGTTTTCAACACCTCAGTAGCAGAGCGTAGGTTGCTCATACGCCCCACTCGACAGCCACTCCTCACAGGTATGCGATGTTCAATTTAGCGCTCGAGTGCTAGCGCTTTGTAGTTGAAAATCTAATTAAAATTTTTATAAGGCAAAATGCTACTACAGCAATAGCAGCAATTTTACGTTGTAGGCGTGGGAGCGTGTAGGACAAGGAGCAAACCGAAAATGGGATTAAAATTCTTACATTTCGGTAAGTAGGAAAATTCAAACTAACTCAGTGGAGGAAAAGCGCTTATTTGGCAATACACAATGTAAAATACTGACGACGGTAAGAGTTTTTACACATTGATGGCTTCTTTAAATTAAAAATCTTATTTTTTTTATTAAAAAAAAAAATAACAAAAAACGTCGATTCCACATCGAATTTGAAACGGCAGTAAAACAGAAGATACTTGGCTTAAGCCGCTTTATACTGACTAGGAACAATGATATATATAAAGAGTCCTGCAATAGGGACGCTACAAAAGTAGACGGATAGTGACAGCAAACGACGTCATACTTTTTCCCGCTCTTTTGACATTTCTCTTCAGTAAGGTTTGCCATTTCATCATGGAAAGATAGCTATACGATCCAACAACGAGTCGAAATTATTAAAATTTACTACCGAAATGTGAACTCAATGGCCTCAACTTTAAGAGCGTTACGTCCAATTTATGATCGTCGTCATTTCTGGCTGAATAGCTTCGTCAATAAGCAAAATATGCGTTATTGGACAGGCAGCAATCCGTACACGTACTCCATGAGTCAACATTGCATCCCGAAAAAATTACGGTTTGGTGCGGTTTATGCGCCGGCGGCGTCATTGGGCCGTACTTCTTCCGCGATGACCAAGACCGGCACGTTACTGTGAATGGGAATCGCTACCACACAATGATAACCGAATATTTTTGGCCCACGGAATTGGATGATATGGACTTGGACAATATGTGGTTCCAACAGGACGACGCCACAAGCCACACAGCGAATGTCACAATCGATTTATTGAAAACCAGGTTTGGTGAACGTGCTACCTCATGAAATGGCCCAGTTAGTTGGCCGCCTCGGTCGTGCAATTTGACGCCGTTAGACTATTTCCTGTGGGGCTACGTCAAGTCTATGGTCTTTGCCAACAAGCCAGCGACGATTGATGAACTTCGTACGAATATCGAACGTGAAATTGCAGCAGTATCGGCCGATTTATGCTTGAAAACCGTCGAAAATTGGGTTTAGCGTCTGGACTTCTGCAAGCGTGCCGGTGGTGCCCATGCAATAGAAATCGAACTCCATACATAATGACATCGAATGTACTTTCACAGAAATAAAGAATTTAATGCATATCCCAAACCGTTTTTGTTTTATTTAAAAAAAAAAACTTTTGTAGCGTTCCTATTGCAAGACCTTATACTTAAGAGTTTTTGTTGTTTGTTTCTAAATAAAGTTTTACTTTAACGCCACGAAACATCAAATACAAGTGAACTATTACATTGCACTAACATTGGTATGGGCGGATTGCCGTTTTTGTTAATCCTTGCATATTGAAGAAAATTAATATTTTAATTTATTCCTGCTGGTAGGCAAATGCTTAATACAATAGTTTAGCTGATCAATATAATTATATAGGCATGCTTTTAATCGAAAACAGATATAAATAGATTCATTCCGTTTCGTCACTCGCCAAAACTAATTAAATTTTCATACGAATATACAACTTGCTCCTTTGCCATCTCCCTAAAGTATTGTTTTGCTTTTCAGTCATCAGTACATTTAATGAATATCATTCATATACTTTAATTCTACATATATTTACGGCTTTGTCTAAAAGTAAAAATATTTCATATTTTCTTAACTGCCATCTTTACAAAGGTCTGCTTTTCTCATAACTTCCACGCCAAGCGTTATAATTTCATATTTCGTTTCGATCGAATATCACAAACCGTTGCGAGGAAAACGGAGAGGGGTATTTTAAATTTCTTGAAAGTTATTTTGTTAATAGAAAAAAACAGAAATGGCAAAAAAAGTAATATCTTAAATGGGACTATAATGTAGACAAGTAAAAGTAATGTCAGAAGTGTAGCTAAGCTCAAAATTCATCAGACGTCGAAAACAAAAGTTTTGTAAATAAATAAAGAGTAATTTTATTCGTTTATACATATACGAAAATCTCCATAAAAATCTCAATTTGTAAGTGCTTCATAATTGCCCATTTCAGTCTTGAGCATAGGGAGAAAGTCTTTATGAAACCAAATTTAAACGTTTGTGTGTGATATCAATAAATAAAGCCCAAAATAAGTTTGTGGTCCACAATTTTTTTTACAGCGGTTCAAAATTTGCATTTTTTGTTTGGTAACAAATCGAATGCAAAATGAAAAATCATGTTTAAATTTCTGGGAACTTAAATATACCACTTCCCAAAGAATAATTGCCGAGAACAATTTAATCATTAGCTCCCACACGCATGAGCCGAAAAACTTTATAAAAGTCAATTTTGGAAGAAGGTCGAGGACTAAAATTTTCCAAACAAAAATTCTCCAGAAAATTTCTTTAAGCGTCACTGAATACCAAGTTAGAAAATACGCGGGGAGAATTAAGTGAAGCGAAAATAAATATAAATATGTAAAAGTTCTGGTGATATCAAACTTTTAACACCAGGTGCATGTTTCTATTTCAAAAATTCGGTGCTTGCTGTATAAAATAAATACCATTACTATAATTTAACGTTTTTTTGAAAAAAAAATAGTTGATTAACAATTAAAAGTAATTACTTTTTATTTGCAGTATTTAATTTACCTTAATCTATTTAAATACATAAGTAAATTTCCAACTTGTTAAGTGCCATACGCATTTTCCAAAATTTTGATTTTACGCAATGCCCTCTGTAATTAAATACTTCATTAAAAAATTTAAGCAAATTTGAGATATATTGAATATTTTTATTTTTTCTTATATCAAAGTTGGCCGTGGGGTTTCCCTCAAATTCTATAATTTTCGAAATAGCACTTAGTGAGTTGCAATGTGAAGTATGTACCGAATTTGAGAGAGAGCGTTAAAGTATTTATATTTATTTATTTGCTTTAAATTGTATGATGACACGCTCATTTTTCACTATTTTTTTTGTTTACCCAACCTCATCTTATATTGTATATAAAATTTTATTTACTAAATATTGATTTTTTTTTTGGTTTTTGGAAATTGCCATTATTTGATATAATTATTTCCCTTAATATGCCATTTCCCTACCAACTGGTTTTTTAAAATTATCCTTACTAGTTCGAGATGCAAAGTGTGTACCAAATTAGGTGAAGTTTGCTAAGCAGTTTCGGAGATGTACTCATTTGCTCTTTAGTGGTGATTTCCCCATCGGCTTATCTCAATCAAACGAGTGCGTCTCAAACTTAACTAAGGTAGGTCGAAATCAGTGCCAAGACCAAGATTCCCAGTTTTGGGCTACCAAAGCGAAATGGTCAAACTTTTCGTCTATCCAACAAAACAAGGTATGTGGGAATCATTCTGGTTCCTAAGTGAGTTGGAAAACTAATATCAAAGAGAAAGAAGAAAGAGCGAGCATTGCGTTTTGCTCCTGCAAGCGACTATTTGGAAAGACGTGGGATCTACACCCGAAAATAGCACCCGAAGATAGTCCTTTGGAAGTACATAGCCGTAGTTCGTTCAATTATATGCTATGGCTATATGGTTTGCGGGACAATCTTACGTAACTAATATAACCAAGTCAGGTTAGGTTGAGTACAGAGATCATAACATGTTCTACGGATATGCTTAATGTTACAAAATATCGCCTTCCTGCCTATAGATCTTCAGATGACGCATTCCGCATCAGTGCCAGTTGTAAGGCTCCGAGAGCTGGGTTTGTGAAATGACAGGATGAAACGGCATTGTTGAGTTCTTTCTCTCCTTCCCGCCACGATTGGGCAGGTCACTGATATTAGCAGCCAAAATTAACTTTCATGGGCCCTTTGCGATTCTAGCCCCGTCAAGATCTGAATGGGTGGGAGGTTGTGATATGTCTGGGGTATGGACAGGGGTATTTGCAGACTTCTTGGGAGAGGGAAGGTCCTACTACCGGCCTCAATTTTCTAGTGTCTTGCTTTAGATTGCCACTGCCTTGGTAATTTTCAAGATGAACCTGTAGCCATATTCTCAAACAGCCGAGCGCTCGTATTGGCCCTGACATCTCTCACAACCAAATCGAAGCTGGAATGGAGTCGGTAACTAGCTCTCAGTAGACCTAACTTGAATACCGCAACACAGCTGGAAAAACGATACAGAGTTTGAAAATTAAAAAATGATAAAAAAATGGAAACTTATACTTAGTTGACAGTTGATTATTTAAACAAAAATGCTATGTAAAGGCACATCTCTAAATTGCTGAACCTGCATCTTAATGCAAGACTAAAACCTGTATTAATTTAAAAAAAAAAGATTATATTTACCATGGCAAAGAATTATATTTAATTCTCGTACATCTGGGCGTCGTATTTTAGTAATGGCACAAAGCATGAACGGTTAACTTTTTATTTTTTAAATAATGTCGTAATCAAAAGATGCCAAACCCGCTGGATTTTCGTTGAGGTACTAAGTGTGCCCACGAAATGTTCGGAATGCGGTCTCCGAAATAAATAAAAAATAATTGTAATTAACGTAATTCATTTAAAAGATTCAAATCACTAATAGGGACTTGCGTTGATATATCATAGGTCAAATAATACTTTAAAGCACCGTAGAATACAAATACATTGTAAATTCGAAGTGCACTCAACTCGTCTTCTGTCAAGAAGAAATTTTCCCAAAAAATAAATCTTTTAAAACGGAGCTCCCGCTGGAGAATTTTAATGGTATTACTTTTGGGTCTTCCAATAAATAACAGTGCTGGTTCTAACAACTCTACATAATCATTGTGAGCGTAAATTTTCTTCAGTTGTTCATTTAGAAATTTCGCTTTTCGATGCGCCGCGGTTTTCAATAAATACCAGGGAGTTTCATCTCTCGATGCACTGATGTTATTTTTTATTTCTTGCCAAACTCGGCTAAATTTTTTCGAGCAATACAATATTTGGGCCTGGGGATGGCTTGAACAGCGAATAGAAAATTGGATAAATTATACATTCTAGCATATTCATTTGTCATGATAATATAATTTTTTTTCTAATTAATATAGGTTTTAGCCCAACATTCGGATGTAGGTAGAGAAGTAGGCGGATAGAGAAGTAATGAAGATTACGTTCTCTAGAATCACCCAGTTTGTTTTTCAAAAAGTTGCTATAAATAGCATTAATGCTGAAATGTGAAATTGAAAGCACATCTTTTCTCAAATAAGTGTAAAGTTCGGCTTTAGTATCGCTTTCTTAAGACTTTGTTCCATTTTTTCAAAACCTAAGGATCAGTTCAAAAACTTAACTTGTACAGTGTTCAGTGACCTTGAAACATATTATAGGTTCTTAAAATCTTAAGTTTTTTAAGAATGAGTAATTTTTAGTACTTGTAGTGCAGCCGAAAAACGTCCACGCGAGTCCTCTAATTGTCAATAGTTTTTTCATCAAATTAACAGGCGATGGTTGTTATTCCTATTGGAAGCTAAAATGTCATGAGCCTCAAAGACAGAAGAACTTAAATTTTTTTTTTGGTCACTTTGTGTCTATGCAATTGATGCTCCGGATTTAGTTAACATAACTTGTAGCATATTTAAAATCTCGTTCCATTTTAATAGAAATTATATGGCTGTAGTTTTGTAAGCGACAAAAGTGAAAAACTTTTTGAGTCTCCAGCTGTATGTCTGCGCAAATACTCGTATAACTACATATTTTTTTGTATGCCCAATATGTATGCCTTTATATTTACCCCATGTCTTCAGTGCGCTCAGCTGGTGGTTGCCTTGACTTCACTGACTGCCAATTTTCTCCGTAATGTTCTGGTCCCACGCTGTCACAGGCAATGAAACCGTACACTTTACGACTTTGGCCACAGACAAATAAATGATAATACAAATACGAGTAGATATCTACTTATACATACAAATAGACTACATACATACATACATAAATAACACTTGCACGTATGTACTACTTCGACTGAATTTTGAGTTTCTTTTGACCTATAAAAATATGTGAAATTTGTGGCACTGCAAGAGACTATTGAAAACCTTAACTTTTGTTTGAATGCACGTAGAAGTATCAGAGAAAAGGGAAAAGGAAGAAAGAAAAATTAAAAAAAAAATAAAGAAAAAAAACAATTAACTAAAAATTAAAGCTACATAAAAAGTTGTAAAATGAATTTCTTGCTGTTTTCACATACTGCGTTTGCTTCATGAAAAATTCGTAATGGAAAAGTAAAAGAAAAACGCAGCCGCAGCATACCCTTGACATCTTCAGACTTGCCTCATTGTCAGCGTGCAGTTAGCGTTCTTATTGTGTTGCCGACTTTTTACTGCGGTTTGCAATTTTCTCGTGCGAAACTTTTTTTTTTTTTTTTTTTTTTTTTTTGTTAATTCACCACAATCACAATGCACAAGTTTTTTGATTCCTACCACTTTTGTTGTACCCTTTTTCTTTTGGTTTAGTTTTTCTTTTGGTGAAAGTTTTCTTTCCTTTTTATCTCTCTGTTGCATTCAAATTTTCGTAAGTTTTATTTCATTCAGTTTAATCATTTTATATGCTACAAAATTATTAAAAAAAATTATATAGCAACAAAGTATATATGTATGTATGTAATTACATGTATGACTGCTTTGCGCTCAGCAAAGGGAATGCTAGAAGTTTGTTGACAACAAACAAAAATTGTAGATATGGAAAAAGTAAAAAGGTTTGCCAAAATTTCCTTTTAGACTTCAGCTTTAAAAGTTCCTTTTGCGCTGCGCTGCCGACGACGTTAATGAATGAATACCTCACGGAATGGAAGAGTGTTTTGGACGGTAAAGGGGTAAAAGTTAGTGTAGCGGTGTCACAATATGCCTTTGCTTTTGGGAATCAAATTAGTGAAGCACAGAAGTTATCCTTTGTGGTAAGCCTTTTTCACTTATAGCATTTTCTTTTCTCCAAAAAAAATATGTCTCCTAATTTTATGGCAACATAACGAAAATATTCCCGTGCGTCTTGCGAAAGTTTTGTAGTTTTTATGTGAGAAAAAATAACTAGAACACTTCTTATTGAATGCAATAAAATTAAACAAATTACTAGCAATTAGCATAAAAATAGAGAATTTCAAAAAAAAAAGCGGTTATGAGAAACAATCGACAATCTACAAAAATAAAATCAACAGCACAACGCTTACCCTCACATCTAGTAGCAGGTAGAATATGTTGCAGTTTTGTCGGGTCATTTTGAAAAAAAAAAACAAAAAAAGTTTGAGAGCTGTGGTGCAAGATAGATTAAATGAGGCTTTACTTTCATGAAAAGAAAACGATATTGGCTCGAGGAAACAAATACTGTACTAAACAAGTAAAACAAAAACCAAAAAACATACGTATTCAAAATTCATGTTAAAAAAAACATTTATGTATAAATCATTTTACGCCATACAGGATTGAAAACAACCACATTTATATCTAAATATTAAAGAAAATTTATTTCTTTATTTATTTAATAATTTACACAACAACAACTTATTATATAAATATATAAAACCACAGCACTGGCTACGCGGCTATCAGCCAAGATTTCCTTAAAATCTACCTAGCGACTACATTAAATAAATTTAAAAAAATATAAAAATAGGATATTCTTTTCAGAAGGCATAGAACGTAACGATTGATTTAGATCAATGTTATTTGTGAAGGTTGAGTTGTTCAATGAAGGGCAAATCCAAATTGTGTATTGATGCCGTATTCCCACATAGAGGACAAGGAGATGGAGCACAACCAGTTAGCAGATTTAGGTGTGTAAGGGTGGTACGACCTATCCTGATGCAAACGTATGGTCTGATGATGTTCGCCTTCAACTTTGATGGAAAAATAAATAGGTCGTGTTCGGCTGGGGTTGAATTCGTTGTAGTGGTGGGTTGATCTAGTTCATTCGTAAGTGAATTTTTGCTTTCTAAAGCTCATTTTGGTTGAAAATGCTCATAGCCACAGCTGACGATTTGCTTACATCTTTTTTTCAGCGCTGTCGGCAAAATGGTTGCCAGTTATGCCAACATATCCAGGGATCCATAAAATTTTCAACTTTTTCGGAGCACCGATCCGTGCATTTCTAATTGTTGTCATTGTTGGGCTCGATAAGCGTCATTTAATGAATTTTGTTTGGACATCATTAAGAGTTTATCAGGAAAAGATGCCTTGCAAACTAACCACGGTGGATATCTTTCGACGTTTCTCGTTCTACGGTCGAGTGGTATTGAGTTTGCTTTAGCAAAGATAACACATTTTGTGATGGCACAATTTATTCTGTCTGCTGTCTTTTCCTACTTGCAGGGTTTTTAAAAGTGGTGGCCCTCTATTGATTGTTATTTTCGAGATATTCGCCAAGTACTTGATGAGTAGAATCGACGATTCTGCTGGTGATGTTGGGCAGACCCGATTCAGCGTGGGTGATATTTGTTGGTGATGTTAGATAGGTTCTGGAGCTTTCTACGTATGACATGGTTGTATGGGGCACATATCAAGTGTATGCATCTTTTGGCGCAATGTCAAGTTGATGAACCGCGCATTTTTGAAGTTGCCTTATTATGACGTGAGCTCCCATTCGATCAAAAGCTTTATAGAAATCAAACGAAAGAGTCGAGGTATGATTTTACTTCCTAGAAAATTTGCAATCGAGTGATCTGGATGAAGTAGGGCGTCAATGGTATCATGCACTTTTTTGTATGCAATTTGGTTCGGAGAAATTAAACGATTGGTGACAATTTTTCCCATTATTTTGCTCATGCATGGAAGAAGCGAAATCGGTATATAGCTGCTGATGTCTATGATAGGATTACCTGGTTTCAAGATAGGGATAAAACTTGATATTTTCAAAACTGCGGATAAACACAAGAGTCAAAAATGTTATTAAAAAGAAATTTGAGATTAACAGGCATATTTTTAGTAATAGGGTAGGATAATTTATCTAAACCAGGAGTTTTTCAACTCTTCGAGGATAAGCCATACTCGAATTCTGTTAGCATTATCTAGGAGCCAATTTGCCTGGCAGAAAGATATAGAGATTCCGTAGTATTGAGTTCAGGAGATAAAATGGCTGTTATCAGCATTAGACAGTGAAAAGTGATTTACGAAAGCTGTCGTTATATATATTGGATTTGTTAAAGAGTTGAGTTGAGTTAGTTGTGGTGCCCAGTATTCTTTTTAGATCCGACCAGATTTTTTTAGACCAGATTTTTTTTAGACCAGATTTTCGATGCATACTCTTTTGGTCTGCTTCATGGAGCGTCGAAAAGCTGTGTTGGCTTTTTTGAATACTATCAAGATGGACATCAACCGCGAACGTTTAAACTCGTACCACGCATTTTATTTTTTGTTCGGAAAACCGCAAGGTCTTTCTTATTCCACAAAGGAACGTTGTGTTTTGATTTGTGAGGGGCCTTAAGAGGAATTGAAGCCTTGGCTGCTGAACGGACGATTCTTATGAGCCTCTTGATTGATGTTTGCGTAACGGGGTTTCGTGAACAGTTGTTTTCGCAGAAACTTTGTAATTCTTCCCGATCAGCGAGTTCGGTATGTTCGTTTAGCTTTATAGTTATTATGGTTACGTTATAGCGATGGGGTAGTGGTCACTGCCATAGAGATTGTTTGTTTGAAACGTACTCGCCAAATGCACTGTTTTGAGATGGAGGCTGTAAATAGGGAAATATTGATGGTGGAAAAGGTGTCGTGGATGGAAAAATTTGTTGAAGCTGGATCCACAAATTAGGCTCCACACGTTAAGGTCGGCTACGAGGATTACTGGAAAGATGACTTTCGGTTTCGAATCAATATTTGAAAATTTTGGTTTGGAGAAATATATAAATTAGATTGATTTTCTGTATAAGATTCATTTCTGTTGATAGAACGGAAATATAGGATTGAATGGATAGAATTCTATATGGTGTATTACTCGTAATAAATATGGCAAAGCGCTGTTTATTAGTGTGAGAGATTATGATATAAACCTATGGACTGTTTCGGCGCATAAGCACTTGCATTATGCGCTAACTAAATTTTATTTAGGAGAATTACGAATGGTGAATACGAGTTAATTAGAAGTTGAAGGTAATTGTAGTTATTTATGTAGTCGTAACTAGCTGAAAGTAAAAAATAGGAACTCTAAAATAAGGAAATAAATATCATGTGTTAAAGAAATACTTTTTGCTGAGTGCAGAAAATTTTAAATTTAATATCTATTTGTAAACTACTCTCACTTTTAATGCCGCTTTTCTGATAAAAATTTGATATTTCTACTAATTCGAAGGGTTATTGATGTTAGCAAGAATTTCCTATTTTTAATTACTTTAGTATAAATATGTGCGACCGCGAGGTCCTACGCTTAGAAAGTCCCCATATGTACTTTTTATTTGTATGTTTTATTCCACAAACAATTTGCTGTAGTTATTTAAATAAAAATGTTTTGTTTCTCACAAAAATGCTCACATTAAATTATATGGAGCCGACCTACCCGACAATATTTCTTTACACTAAAAGCAGAGAAGCAATCAAAATTAAAGCAAACAACAAAAGCCTTATGTTCACATAAACGTATTTACATGCCCACTACTAACAAGAGCACGAAAGCAAAGTAAGCTGATTGTTGTGCTTGTAGTTGTAGAGCAAACTGCTGCATTGTAAAACAAAAGGCAACTGTGACTATTGTCGCATTTTATGGCTGATAATATGAGATTCAAAGCCGACTGCAGGATTAACACTAACACATAGACGTAGGCATAGCCGCCATACTCGTAAAAGCGGAAAGAGCAACGAGAACGAGCGATTTGATTAAGAGCGGGTGAGAATTGTTTGCTGTGAGAGAATAATGAATATGTATAAAAGAGAAGGTAGAGAGTAGTTTTTTTTTTCTTTGGAATTAGTGTTTTGTGAGCTGCAACGCTTTTGTTTAAACTTGATTTATGCTATGAAAGTGTGTGTGTGTGTGTGCGTGTTCAAAAGGGATGTAGGCATATGAAAGGACGACGCTAAAGGGCTCTTGACGTAATAAAAATTCTCTTTTGTGTAAATACATACAAACGTACATATGTACGTAGAATGTGTGTTGGATTTTAATGCGCATACAACTTTTTAGTCTCATGCCGTGCGTTCGAGGATTTTTTCAAAACTGTTTTACATATGTGGTTCATTTTAATCGCCTTTTACTAAAGTCAAACAAACAAATGCTGCTAATTCAAAGTAATGCGGCTTAGCTGAAATGAAATTGTGCGAAAAGCGTGTTACGGCATATCATTATTTTTTCACTGTTTAATCCAAAGCAAAATTAAAGTGCCATGGTGATACAGAAGCATCATTGTATTTATCAAAAATTGCTGCTTACGATATAAATTTATAGATCGTGACAAAAATTCTTATCAGATACTACTTTCTACCACCATTTTCACTACACTATATAACTATTTTTACTACTTTCTGCCACTATTTTTACTAATCCTTATAGTATTTACTCCCATTATTTGTACTTATTTGTACCACTATTGTTACTAATTTCTACCACTATTTTTACTAATTTCTACTATTATTTTTACTTATTTTTTTAACTGTTTTTTTAGTAGTTTCTACCACAATTTTTACTTATTTTTTAACTGTTTTTTTAGTAGTTTCTACCACTATTTTTACTAATTTCCACCGCCACTTTTAATAATTTCTTCCACTTTTTTTAGTAGTACCACTATTTTTACTAATTTCTAGTACTATTTTTTTTTAATTTCTACCACTATTTGTTCTATTTTCACTACATTTCACTATTTTTACTACTTTCTGCCATTATTTTTACTCATCCTTATACTAATTACTTTCATTATTTACACTTATTTCTAACACTACTGTTATCATTTTCTACCACTATTTTTTTGACTAATTTCTACCATTATTTTTACTAATTTCTACCACTATTTTCACTCATTTCCTCCAACGTTTTTTAGTAGTTTTTACCAATATTTTTACTATTTTCTACCACCATTTTTGCTAATTTCTACGACTATTTTTACTAAATTCTTTCACTATTTTTACTAATGGTAATAATTATTTCTCCCACTTTTTTCTAATTATACTACTATTTACTACGAAAACTTTTATCAATTTCTACTACTACGAAAAAGTTTTACTTCTGGCTCGAGCACTTAGGTGCATGCGTGTTTTTTTTTGCCGAAAGTCTACAGCTGCGTTCCAGGAAAAATTAGGAAAATTTTACAAATTTCAATCCTTTTCTGAGTTTCCTCAAAAAATCTCATACAGCTACGATAAAAACAACACAACTGCGAAATTTTAACCAGTTCTGACAATTTTTCGTTGGTTTGCTTAACGCGCAATGACTTTTAAAAAAAAACTTTATAGTAAGATCAGGAAAAATTCAACAAATCAAAATTTAAGGTTTGCTAATCACAGTTTTAAATTTTTGCGTATGCAGGTTTATACAAAATTTTATTTCTGTACATAAAACTGGAATTTGCAGGTGGTAAAAATTACCGTTAATTCTGTAAAAAAAAAAAACTGTACAATGAACAAATGTGTGACGCCGTCCGCAGAGAAAATAAAAAAATTTAAGAATTGTATACTTACTACCATTTATTTATTTGTATTTAGAAGAAAGAGTGTAATACCTTCTGAAAAAATAATGAAATGAAGTTTTTATCCAATTGAAGATTTCATCTTTTTCGTTAAAATTGATTGGGCTACAAAATCGCGTACCAAAAAACTTTCTCGAAATTCGAATTAAAACTTTTGAGAACTTTTAATTTTTGAAAACTTTTGAAAAGTTTTAATTTTTGAAAACAGTGCGCGAAGTTTTAAACTTTCACTTTATTTATAATGAACTGTAAATTTAATTATAAAAAATTATTAAAAGTTTATTAATAAACTAACGTGGCAAATAGTATTTTATAAAATTTGGGGCTAATGATAACACCGCTATGGAAGAGTATAAGTAGGTATATAGGTCAAAAGTTCAGCATTCGATTTCTCGAGAAGCAATTTTTTACGAGGAGCCTCTCTCTAGTTTGCACTACTTATCTAAATCCACAACATATACAGAGAGTCAATCAACCAAGTAAATCAATTTTAGAGTCTTAGACTTCCATCGTCAATCTCGAAAGGTTCGCGAGCTTCTCGATACTCAATTTCATTGCACGCATTTTATGTGTCCTGGCTAGTTTTTACTTTAAACTATGAAATTAATTCGTATCGATAAATACAATGGCGATACCCGAGATTGTATCGAGACTCGCTTTCTCGGTTTTTCGAGTATCGGAAATGTGCAAGTAGAAATCGAAAGCTCTAGTCCGAGGTAATATCAGGTTTCAATGCTTGAGCTCCAATCTACATTTGTATTACAAAAAGTCGCCGCGGGACTAAATATTCAATTACTAAGCTCCGAACTCGCCTATCCCGCTTTTTTTTTAAATTTGTTCCGCTAGTTCTGAGGGTTCCGATATAACGGGTTTTTCAATAGGGACGCTACAAAAGTAGACCGATAGTGACAGTAAGGTTTGCCATTTCATCATGGAAAAGCTATACGATCCAACAACTGTCGAAATTATTAAAATTTATTACCGAAATTCGGAGTCAATGGCCTCACCTTTATGGTCGTCGTCATTTCTGGCTGAATGGCTTCGTCAATAAGCAAAATATGCGTTATTGGACAGAGAGCAATCCACACGTACTACATGAGTCAGCATTGCATCCCGAAAAAATTACGGTTTGGTGTGGTTTATGGGCCGGCGGCGTCATTGGGCCGTAGTTGTTCCGTGATGACTAAGACCGGCACGTTACTGTGAATGGGAATCGCTACCGCTCAATGATATCCGAATATTTTTGGCCCGAATTGAATGATATGGACTTGGACTATATGTGGTTCCAACAGGACGACGCCACAAGCTACACAGCGAATGTCACAATCGATTTATTGAAAACCAGGTTTGGTGAACGTGACACCTCACGAAATGGACCAGTCAGTTGGCCGCCTCGGTCGTGCGATTTGACGCCGTTAGGCTTTTTCCATTGGGGCTACGTCAAGTCTATGGTCTATGCCAACAAGCCATAGGAATAAAGAATTTAATTCATAGCCCAAACCGTTTTTGTTTTATTTAAAAAAACTTTTGTAGCGTTCCTATTGAAAAACCCTGTATTCTCGTATCACTAAAAAACTACCACAGGAATCTTAAATTAGTGTTAAATAATAAATTTTATTTAACAAATGTTACGTATTTAATAAACATTATTTAGTTTCATTTAAACTTTATTCATCGAATCAGTAGTAGTCATAGTACACAACGGTAGTAGATGATGTAACGGTGGAGTTTACTGGAGCAGCTGAACTAGCAGTGGTAGTAGTGGTACCAGTGGTACTAGCTGGTAATCCTTCGGAGAAGCAAGCGGTTAGTTCATTAAAAACGTCCGTAGTCTGAGTTACGTAACTGGTTTGGGCATTATTTGTGCATACGTCCTGTGTACTTTGAATTTGCTGTAAACCAGATTTCGTTGCAACAGCGGAGTATAGAGCATCGACCGCTATCGAGTATATTGTCGAAACATCATCGGATGCCTAGTTGAATAAAGAGTGATTAAATTAAAAAAGACTTTGTGTAGATCTATTGCCAAAACTTACAGCTGAAGCATAGCAATTGAAGAAGTCCAAGGGCTCACTGTTGCTGTGCCTCTGTGTAAAATGTCGACTGATTTATCCATGTATTTGTATTCAAATTAGAAGTAGCTGTATTGGAAACAGACAAGCAATCCTCATACGCCACCGAGAATTGTGTAGAAGCTTGATTCAAAAGTGGCAGATAGTAATTGAAACGTTCGCTAGTGAGTGTTGAATCACTGAAACTATTTACCGCAGTCGCTTCAGCCAGAATGTGAAATAGGCGACTATCGGTGTTGGCTTTGAAAAAAGGGGCCAGGGGAATTGCCTTCAAAATTAGGGACGGGTGAGTAAAAACATATAAAATGAAGTAAAACAATTAATTCGCTTACCACTACAGCGCCAATGACAGCCAATAACAATATCGTTAAAGCGAAGGTCTGCATGATGATTTACTAGACTTTTTGAATTCTACAAGCCGACTGAACTAGTAATCGTTCGAAATTTGCTTTTATACAAAATACGCGTAAAATAAATGTACAAATTTTACGTTTTGAATTCTAATCAGTAATCTCTCTTATTTAATATAATTGGTAATGTTTGAGTGGTTTGGATTAACAAAGAGTGCACGAAAACTATAGATTGAATATTTGGACGACGTTAGGCTTTGAAGCAAAAGCTGTGGAAACACGTGTAGACTAATTAACTATGGAATGAAGCGAAGATATACTTTACATATACATACAACAAAAGGTAATTGAATGAAATTCTAAAGGGTATTTTTTTTAGACTGCTAGAACTTTAAATCGAAATAAAACACATTAAAAATGAAGTATGACGCCAAGTTTTTATTTGAAAGATATTTTCATGATATTTAATATTTAAAAACGATTTCTGGCATAAGTCCGCCACGACTAGCTTTGGTGAATCGGATGCGATCACTGCAATGTTTTTGCGCAAAATTTCCATGCTGTGGATGGACAAAGCCCAACTTGTTGAGCACGGCGGCGGATAGACAAATTCTGATCTTCTCCAACACTATCACTTACAGTGCCAATATTTTCTTCTTTACGTATAGTTCTTTGTCTTTTTGTTGGTTTTTCATTGAGTAGAGTAAATGTTGCTCGAAATTGATCAACAGTTCAGCGAATAAGCTGCTCTGATGCTCGATTTATGTGGACCATAGAGTTTACGAGGTGCTCTATAAGTTTGGCGAACAGAACACTGATTTTTAATGTAAATTTTCACAATTTGTAAAAGTTATTGCGGCGTCATTCTTTCCATGATAATTTGTCAATGCCTACTGAACAGAAATGTCAAAACGAAATGTCATTTACCAGCTGTCAAGTGGCAGCTATCCCTATCAAAAGTTCTATCAGTCGAAAAAAACACCCGTCATATGTTTGTATAATGTGAGCTGGAATTATGGCTGCTATAAAGTAAATAATCCGCCTTCAGCTATCTGCGAATATAGCAAAATCAGTTCCTAAAGTTTGTGAGAAAATATTGTACGAATGATTTTTAGTGGGGCTACGGGTACTAAAATAAATGAAATTATGAACTCTTAGAGCTTTTTAATGGCGCGGAGCTTAGGTTCGATCGAAATTTTTTTTGGTCTCAATCACATTTGTATAATAATGCCTGATTTGTTTCAAGGACAAATAAACTACACTCCCGTAAATTTAGCTGAGTCCATAAAGCCGTATTTAGCCAAAAGGAAAACAGACTTTGCATCGAAACCTAGGAAGTATTTAAACTGATTTCAACAACTTCGGAAAAAATATTTTGATAATTAAATCCAGTTAGTTTCAGTTCAATGTACTGAGAGGTTCTGAAAGGAGGCCATGCAAATGGGACAGGGTTGAGTTGGTTCTCCTTGGACCCATTGTTTTCGATTTTAGTGTGTGGTTTCACTTTAACTACCGAAAATTCTCATATGATTCATATTCGTCTAAAAGAGAAATAATAAACAGTGAATCTTTGAAGGACCATAAAACAAGGAAAGCCTGCACATTGGGCAAAAGACCCGCGTGACGTAAAACGCTCTCCTAATATGCAGCAATGCGTTAGATGTAGTTAAAAAATTAATAATTTTGAACTTTATTTTATTATACAAGTATTTTTTATTAGGTATTTATATTATCATCCTATTGTCGCGGACTGGCGTCAAAAATATATTTGTTTTTTTTCTCTATTTACCCTGTTTTTCCTTTACCACCAACAACGATAGCGAGACTCTGCGACAAAATGCGGCATTTAAGTAACGCCCACAAAATCCTCAAAAATTACCAAGTGTACACAAGGCTGGTGATCGGTGTGCGTCGCCAATTAGCGGAATACTCTCCAATGAGAGGGAGAGCCCAGCCAAAACAGCATCGCAACAGTTAGAATAGGGACGAACATAAAAATGCGAGATGAGAGCCAATTCTCGATCTTGCGGCATTTTTGTGTTCCGCTCTATGAGGGCTTGTTGTTTGTGTGTGTGTGTGCCATTGGTGGCGTTCGCGAAGGGTCCCAATTTAGTTGAGCCGTAATGATGGGCACCAATAACATCAGCGCTAAACAAGACAATCTACAGCTGTGAAAGTGGAATCACTTTTCTTGAACAGGCGACTTTTATTTTGGGTTTTAGCAGTTGCAATTCTTAATAATAATTTTTTTTGTTCAAGAGCTGCGGAAGTAGCAGTGGTGTCAGACGAGGCATTTTATTATAAAAGCAGTTGAAGTTGCGGTCTTGAATTTAGAGGAGCACCCAGTGATCGGATCATGCCCGATGAGTAACTTCTTGTGATTTCCCTTTGTTTGACGTGTCGCAGTGCTGCCATTAGGTCTCGCTAATTGATATCCTAACCCTGTCCTGTAAATTGGGGGGTCAAAGTTACCCCCGTTGGCAGCTTGGGTAGTAATGCGAGTGGGCCCGCAACCTTTTGGTTGGACCCCACCTCAGGTGCACCTCTAAAGAGTTTTTCTTTTTTATTATTGTGTCGTGGTATTTTTTGTGTGGAATTTCCCTTTGCTCATCTTGTGAAGTCGTACTACTTTTGTTGTTGTCCCTCCCTAATATTCTTCATTTGATATCTTTGTCATATTGTCCTTGCTCCCTCATAACAGGCCACCCAGTCCGTCTTCACTGAGTCAGCCGATTGCTAAGTTTTTGGCATCACCTTTTGTGCGGAGATTTGTTTATTACTTAGGTTAGTATTTTTATTGTGGTCACATTAGGCATGTGACACTAATTCAAGAACCGAACTCTGAATAAATTTTATTTTTCATTTGTATCAACACATTTTCATGCTTTTTACCCAGGAATGGAGCTGTTGAGTTTTACCCCTTGAAAAGTCGAAAAACGGCCAGATTTCAAGGCTGGGGTTTCCTATCTCACTCAGAATAAGTTGAGGATATCAAAAAATTGCCCGTGAATCTGCTGTTTAGTTTTCAATTTATAGCAATTGGAAAACACAAAACATATCTACTCGGGTATATTGCTGTTGACATAAAAATGTTAATATAAACCACAAACTTTTAACATAGATTAGGTTAAGGTGGCTGACCCAACGAGAGGCCTCACAGAGACGAAGAAGGCCCTTTGTGTTACCAAAAACCCACGACCATTGAAAACGCTTGTCTTATGAGCCGATGACGATGTCGAAGAACATCACCGTCTCCTTGGCGAACTAAAGTTGGTTCTTTGGCTCTTTATCGGTGGCCTACTGCAGATCAAACACCCGTGCATCTTGAAACGTCGTCTGTCCGATGCTGGACATTCCACCGTTTCATTCTGCATCTTGCATTTCCTGCATCTTGTATCCCTTACTAGACCCAATTTAGCGGCATGCGCCTCCAATAGGCCCACTAAGAGTCTGGAGTCCCCTCTTTTCAGGGAAAGTAAAAAGCTGGAGAGCTTAGTATCGTATGATTTTCGCAACCCAACAGCCCTGCGTTTGTTTCTGCGCCCCTCTCCTTGCTGATATGGATACAGTTCACGAGATCGTTCGGTTGGTTGTAGCGAGATCCTCACTGATTGAATCTGAGACACTCTGTTTGCCCTTTCATTATGTTACGAGACCCAATAAAAGCTGCGCGGTTTTGGGCACAGCCAACCTGTCCAAATCTTCGTTACACTCTACTATGGTTTTAGAGCAGCTATTGTACGAAAGCAGTGCCTTGATGGCTGTTCGATTGTCCATGTAGATGTTAACCCGCCCGAAAGCTGGTTGAAAATTTGATATCAGCTCAGCTCCACAAACTTTTAACTTGTAAACGATACATAAATATTATCACCATTTTCCCTACTGACATTAGCAAAACGCAAAGAGCAAATCGTTGTGGTCACTGGGGTCACAGAGTAAGTACCAGCTAATCCATCAGAGAAGCAAGCGGTTCAATGCGCTAAAGATCTCTGTGGCCTGGTTGACATAATTGCTTTGAGCGTCATCAGTACATAAATCCTCTAAGCTGTCGATTTCCTGCAATCCAGCTTTCAATGTAAGTGCCGCATTCAAGGCAACAGCCGGCAACGAATAAATTTGCGTGACATCTTTCGAGGCCTAGACAAATTCGATAATGAGAAAAATTAAAAAAAAAAAAACAATAATATAGATTGAGAAAACTTACAGCCGAAGCATAGGAATTATACAAATAAAAATAGTCGCCGTAGTCAGAGTTACATCCGTTGAAAGCGTTGCAAATAACCTGAGCCTGATTGGTCAATGTCGACTGCTGAGATGTGGCATTTGTGTTGATTGTCGTGAT